>JASCZW010000188.1:0-176976 GCA_034211315.2 Aedes japonicus | reverse complement strand
GAGAATTATATATGCATTAGAAACAGTTCCTCTCGTGAGTCAAAGTTTTTCCCTTGTAGACGGTGAGAGGGCTTATCTCATGCTATAAACATGCATGTGAAATCAAGAATTTGACCAGTAGTGAAAGTATCACATATTCTAGTAATTTTTTTCACTGCCACGTCGTACAACGTTTATATAAAGGCACTAACATCAGGTGTGATACTGGCCGCAATTCACTCTTAGACGGTCAGATTGAGTAGGAACATGAATCCTCCAAGCCAAACATTAGATGAGTGGAAGGGAGGAGCAAATCAGAGATAAACCCGCTAGATAGGAAACAGAATCGTCTATGCCTAGGTTTTCATATTTGAAGTATTTTTCGATTTGGAATTGCTACAGAGATCCCAACGTGAGGAGTAGGCTAAGAATTTAGGGTTCATACAACAATTTAAGGCAGTAAATGTGCCAAAGTTGTTAGAATCAGAGGTTCCGATTAAGTTTGGTTGGGTTACAGTGATTTGAAATTTTTTGTCAAAGAAACGAAGAGTCGTTGTGAGAATATCACCAATAATCTCAAATCTTTATCTTCTTTTTTTATGCTACGAACTCTGTGCTGGCGGTTTTGCAACCACTATGGCCCCTGAGTGATCACGAAATTCAAGCACGAAATCAGCCAGCCCCGGACGCGGTCTAGGTAGCCGAGAATTGCGGCAAAAAAGATGCAAAGACTGCACATAAAGAGAAGAATCTTCAGTCCTATATCAGTCAGTATATAAGAATTCAAACAGTTATCAAATAACACAGAAATTTTATGAACAACATACATGTCTTTGAAGAGAACTTACATAAATTGACACATTAAACATTTCAGGTAATTTTGCAGCAACGCGGCCATCTCATTCCAAAAACTCTACAAACTCCTTACCCCAACCTAATCCTTTCCCTCTCCCATGTCGTTCAAGCAGTCCGCATAGACCAGTTCGTCATCACCCCTTCCTAACTCTCGGCTTTGGATTGACTTGCGCTCTCATTGATCCACCAAACGCTGCAAAATAAAAATGAAAATTATATATCTACATTAAAAACAGATGGTTAAGATATCGATCCTTCTTTCTGTGAAACTCTCAAGCTTTCTGGGGAACACCCGTATGTACGGTATCCTCAGACACACCCCCTATGACGATTCACAATCCTCTCTTGAAATCATCGGTACCATTTGCTTTCTTCTTTGTTTTGAAGAGTTTCCGCTTAACTAGAGCCCAGTACTTCTGTATTGGGCGAAGTTCTGAACAGTTTGGTTGATTGGCTGGTTTTGGAACGTATTTGACCTCTTGTTACTAAAGTACTCATTCCAGGACGAATTTCGCATAGTGACAAGAGGCCAAATCAGGTTTAAAAAATAGCTGGAGAGTCGTGGCTTCTGATAAACGGTAGCAACCGATATTGCCGATATTCTTCCTCGTACACATTGATAGTGTCGTTAGAGAGGATAGTTTTAGATTTTCGACCACAACTACATATGGCCTGCCATATCAAACACGTCTTCGGGAATTTGGACACCTTCTTTGTCTGGAAATGCTCGGCAACAGCGTTCCTTTGCGGTATAAAAAGTCAGACCCGGATCTGCTCAAAGACTTCGAGTTCGTATTTTTCCTCGTACATAAAGATACAAGAAAATGTTTTTTTCCTCGTCCATTTTGATACAAGAAAAGTGGAAATGCTCTACTTTTGGTACGTTTGATTTTGACTTACCAACTTTGTGAGCCACTTGGTAGCTGATGTCTATCGGAACTCGAATATTGTCTATCGGAACCGGATGTTGTCCATCGGAACCGGATGTTGATCGGAACGGTGGTAAAGCAGTACGTATGTTGTGTGCGTTGATCCCGGTGTTGTTATGCGAAAACAAAAATGGAAGACCAGGTAGATCATACGGGTGAATTATATGTATTGGAATTATAATTACCTGATTCCTACGGATATGTGCCTTGAGCTGGTGTGGTACAGGTCTAATGGTCTCCGGCGGTTGTATCGGACTGATCGTTGGGTATCGGCAGCAATGAAATCCGTGCAACGGGTCGCACGACGTTGTCAGAGGTGGCAGTCTTCAATGTAACCACTCTGACGATTCCATCTTTCCCTGGATGGACTTTGAAGACCTTGCCGAGAGGCCATTTAGCGGGTGGTAGGTAGTCGTCCTTAATTACGACAAGACGTCCGATCTCAATCTTGCTGGGCGATTTGCTGCCTTGAACAGCCCTCGATTGAAGCTGCTGGAGGTACTCCGGGTACCAACGTGCCCATATTCGTTGGAGGTGGCGCTGAGTTTGTTCCCAACGGTTGAGCCGATTTTCGGGAATGTTGACCAATGCTGCTTCGGGAACGGATTGGAGGTTGGAACCTACCAAGAAGAGACCAGGTGTCAGAGCTTCCATGTCCGATGGTTCCGATGATAATGGCGTTAATGGTCGTGAATTAAGGCACATCTCAACTTGCGCTAGTAATGTGCTAGACTGGTGTTCCCTCATAAGCCAGACTGGTGTTCCTGATTCCCTTAAGGAGATGGGTCTTCGCGGACTTTACCGCAGCCTCCCAAAGTCCTCCAAAGTGAGGCGCACGTGGTGGGATAAATTTCCATCGGATCTCGTGATTTGCGCACCAAGAAAGGGATGTGGTTTCGATCAGCATCATCCTGCTTCAGCATGTGATACACTCGATGCAAGGCGTGTGACGCTCCCTTGAAGGTCGTGGCGTTATCGGAGTGCAGCTCGGTAATCTTCCCCTTCGAGCTATTAAGCGTCGCAGTGCGGCGATGAACGCAGCAGACGTTAGATCACTCACGAGCTCAATGTGAACGGATCGTGTAGAAAAACAGATGAAAATAGCCACAAACACCTTCGTTGGACTCTCGTTTCCGAATTGTTGTTTTTACGTAGACCGGCCCACAGTAGTCTACGCCACAGACGGAGAACGGACGCGTCGGAGTGACACGTGATGTGGGTAGATCTGTTATGGTTTGCTGGATTAGCCTTGGTTTGCTGCGAAAGCAGGTGATGCACTGATGGTAGGTTCGTTCGGTGAGGTTTCGTCCGCCCAGAATCCAAAACCTCTGGCGAAGGGTAGCCAGCATTAACTGTAGACCGGCATGAAGCAAGTTATTGTGGTAGTATACGGCGAGCATACTGGTTAACGGGTGCTTGGCGCTTAGAACAATAGGATGCTTGGTTGACTCGGGTAGTTCGGCATTGTCGAGGCGTCCTCCAACGCGGATCAATCCAAAATCATCAACGTAGGGCTTGAACCATTTGAAAGGACTGGATTTTGATACATTTGTATGAGCAACGAGATCGTTGCGCTCTTCTTGAAAGTTTTCCAGCTGCACCAGCCGACAGAGGATTCGATCGGCCGAGAGGAGTTCGTCGGAGTTGAGGGGCTGAACCAGTTTGGTTGATCTTTTGAGCACACATGGATTAATTCCATTCAAACGGTAACAGATTGTACGGTCTCGAAGAATTTGAAGGTATCACAACCACCGTGCGACCATGCGACGAAGTTTGGAAAAACTGGAGTACTTAGAAAACAAGGCTTCGTGGAATGTGCTTTGGATGGCTGTCATCGCTACGATGGGAATCTTGCGGCATTCTTGGGATAGTTCTGTCATTTCTGTCGTAGATAGTGTTCCTGCAGGCCAGAGTTCTGAAGACAGCTTAAGCCACGATGGGCTATTCCACCATCTCGCATTGGTGAGAAGATCGGGTGGGTTCAACCCACGGGAAATATCGTCGGCGGGATTATCTGATCGCTTGGATTTGGCTCACTCGGTTAGCGACAAACGTTTTCCAACGTCCAGGAGATGAACGGAGTCACTGGATAATAGTGGTCGAATCCGACCAGAAGAAAGCAGGTGGAACAGTTTTCAATGACGAAGCGACCTTTTTATAAAGCTGCGTGGAAAAATGAGCAGCACATAGTTCTAGTCGGGTAATCGTAAGGCGTGCCGCTAGAGGCGAAACCTTTGACTTGGATACCAACAGTTTCACTTCTTGGGAAGAGTGAGCACAAACATAGCAACACGTAAGCTTTGTCTGATGCATCAGCAAAGAAATGGAGTTCGATGGTAATTGCACTAGCGATGGAAGCAAATCGAGGAACTCGAACTTCACGAAGAAGGTCGACGGTAGTGTGGAACTCTTTCCATTCTTGCTGTAATTTTGGAGGCAGAGGTTGATCCCAATCATAGCGTTCGTTATCGGTGGATTTCAACGCCCATAGGCATTGCATGAAAAGCTTCGCTCTTGTAACGGCAGGACCAACTAGTCCCAAGGGATCGACGATTTGAGCCACATATGACATGATTCTGCGCTTGGTAAGAACAGCAGCCGGAAGAGGCAGCTGCACCTTAAACCGAAAGATGTCGGTTCCGGGTTCCCAGATTAGACCAAGAGTACTGACGGATTGCGGATCTTGCAGGTCGTGCCACGGCTGGATTGATCGGTCTTATGGTGGAATGTCTTCAAGGACTTCGACTGAGTTTGAAGCCCACTTCTTCATCGGGATTCCAGCAGAATCGAGCATCGCTGAAACTTCACGTCGAATTCGAATCGCTGGCACCTGAAAGTCATCGACGTAAAAATTCTTGGCGACATGTTCAGCAGCAGTTGGGAATAAGTGACCAGCATCACTCGCCAATTGTTGGAGAGTTTTGGTGGCCAGATATGGGGCGGAGGCAGTGCCGTAGGTTACGGTCTGTAACTCATAGGTTGCAATTGGTTGGGATGCATCCTTGCGCCATTTGATCCTGTGGTACGGACGGTCTTCCTTGTGGAGAAGCATCTGACGGTACATCTTCTCTACGTCACCGTTGAGAGCAATAGGGTAGAAGCAAAACCGTAAGACGAGTGACAACAAATCATCTTGAACGACTGGTCCGACAAGTAGCAGGTCGTTCAAGGAGTAACCCGATGCTGTCTTACACGATGCATCAAACCAACTTTTAAAGGCGCGTATTTTGATGTATTAACTTAGCCGCTAGCTTCAACCAATCAATAGTTATTGAAGTTTTTCTTCTTAAACCATCTCAGATTCAAACGAAATTTTCTCAAGATACAGAAATAACATATCTCTAGTTTTCACATATATAAATGAATATAAATTGTCCTTTTAAATGACGTCTTAAATAATTTTTGTGTTTGCCCCAATCATAGAAATCAACATTTGAAAAGTGTGTCTTTTTTTAGCAAAACTTCAATAACTATTGATTTGTTTAAGCTAACGGCAAAGTTTGTATATATAAGTACGCGTTTTTAAAAGTTCTAAAACTCGTCCCAACGCAACTTTACGGTGGGAATCGAAATAAAAAAATTAGGGCAAAAAAAACATTTTTTTATGGTACACCCTAAGTTGATGAGGGAAAATTACTCAGAATCGGTCAATTTTTAAGCTAGAAAAAAAATATTATAAGTAAATTCCATTGAAAGGATGTAAACATCTATTTCAGCAAATAAAAAAGTTAGTCTTAGTATTTCCGTGAAAATGGGGACCACCCTATTTTTAATGAACATCAAAAAATGGGCCATGTTGTAGAACATCACTTTGCTGTAAAGTTTCAAGTTTAGGCACTGGAAGCATGTTTCCTCGTAAATTTGTGATCTGAACCATAGTGCAATGTGACAGAGCTTCATAATCATAATCCCCTTTTTTGTCTCTCTTCTCTTCCAGTTCAATGGCGCACGGTCCCGGTGCACGACTTCGAAAAGGAAGTCGAAGTCATCATCATCCAGGGATCGAAAAATTCCCTCACCATCGGTCCGATGTTCCAGTCGCTCTCGAAGCTGGAGGTACTGAAGATAACCAACGCCAACGTGCCGGCCATCGGAATGAACTCCTTCTGGGGTTTGGTCAAACTGCGCACCCTGGACCTCTCACGAAACAACATCACCCAAATCATCGTCGATAACTTCCGAGGGCAGGACAATCTGCTGGAGCTGGACTTGTCGAAAAATCGAATGGAACGGATAGCAAGCGGCACGTTCGGCCATCTGAAGGTATGAAAGGCGGCGAAATTCAATTACTTACTCGTGCTTTCTGCCAGTGAACGTATGTGTGTGCTTCGGCAAATGCTCTCATTCAAAAAGTAGCTAAATATTGGCATTAGAATGTAGGAAGAATGCAAATAACAGTGAAATTTTCATGATAATTTCTTTTGAACCGAATATTGTTATTTGCCCGGTATTGTAGCATCCTGCTGACGGTTCGTATCGTGAAATATTTACTTTCCTCAAGAGCTGATTTTTTTCATGTTGAATGTAATTTAATTTCGCAGCTCCACCATGATACTTGAGTCCAGACCACCCCATGAGCAACAACGTAGCAAATTGAATGTTATTGTTGCTGCCAGAGGCGTGCACACCTCTTCGTACTAGTTGGTAGGCATCCTTCAGTATTGTCTATCCGATAGGTGGCCTCCTTGCAGCAGTTCAATTTTGATTACTATTATCATTTCCATGGTGTACGTCGCCTCCGCTGCCACTGCTTCTCCCTGGGTGGGTTCGTGCCCAATTGGGTGCTTAAATTTTACGAGCTAGAACCTTCCCACTGTTCCGTTTTCCACTGAATGCGGACGAAAAAATGTAGCCAACAACGAAAAAATGTAGCCACACATGGGAGAGCCGAGCAGAAAAATAAAAACTGCTGACTTAGCACCCCCTCCAGAGCAAACGATGCAAAATTGGCTCCCAATACGGGGAAGCATCCAATGATGGAAAGAATAAATATTCATTAACATTTTATACTGCCTATTGAGTGCCGTGCACAATCGTGCCCGACTGCCACCCACGCACGTACGAGTTTTCATCTGGATTTATTTTTTCGACATCTTAATCGTTTCAATTTCATTTCAACCCCCCTCCCCCTCCCGAACAGAGCCTGAAATCGCTGAACCTGGCGGACAATTCCATTGACGAGCTGAATGCACGTCTTTTCCTCCATCTGGCGAAGCTCAAGTATCTGGATCTGAGTCGGAATCCCATCGACGATCTGCCTCCGGAGGTTTTTAAGGACGTACAGGTGCGTAGAATGGGGCATGCTAATAATAGATTATTCGGCTTCGTTCCGAAAACGACCGTCGTCGGCGCGAATAGAATGAGATTTTCATCGTCATGTTGATATCTTGCTTGGTTTCTTTCTTTTTTCTCCGCCCAATGCTTCTTTCTAGGAATTGAAAGTGCTGAAGGTTCGAGGGTGTCATCTGTTGAACGTGAATCCCCAGGTTTACAATATGCTGACTCATCTCTCCGAGCTGGATTTGGGCCAAAATCAGGTAGGTGAAATGCGGGTTTCAATCGAAGGAGGCTGTTAGAAACGTAGAATACATCAATTTGGTGAATGGAAGATTAATTGATGGAAAGTAGACAGAATAGTTTGCTTGGTTTCTTGAAACGATGTGTCAACTGCTGATTGTAAGGTTTTTTTGAACATAATTTCATGAAAGAAATCAAAAGATTTATAGGTGTGATTTAAGAAGTGTATCGAGAAGTAGTTTTGAATAAATATCCAAAAATTGGATTGAAACTAAAAGCAGCTTAACATGTTAAAATAACAGACCCTCTCCTCAGATACGTGATCTAGTTGCGATGCTTTGTGCAGCTTACACCACAAAGTGGCACAATTCTGAAAAAAGACGGTCAAAAAGATTTTCACCCTCTTGTCATCATTTTATCGACGAGGTGTCTTAAGAAGAGTTGCTCAAAATATTATTCCGCATCTTTTGAAAAAAAAACACGCCTAACCACTACACCTTCAAATTCTAACTTTTTTCCAACTGCGAGATAAATGGTTGTTGTCTTGGACAAAGTTGTAGAGGAGGTGATTTAAGAAAAGTTGCTGAAGACACTAAATTTCTAGAGCCTAACGTTAAAGAGATGTAAATGGTTTTCTTTCAGCACTACCTTAAACCTGTTTTTTTTTAGATAATTAGTACTCTGTTCAAATTTGACGATTTCTTTATGTTCTAAGAAATTGTAGGAATTATGAAAATACACATTTTTGCTGAGCACACCAAAGCTCTCTGATGACCACATTTTGATATATGGCGATTGAAGTGTCCGTGTGACGTCATAATCAACCGGCTCAAAAAGGGTGAGCGGGCCCTGGCGGAGTCTAAAACAGATTGTTTTTGAAAGATTATCTTATGAACAAGTTTTCCGGAAATTTTCAGCGTTGAGTACTGAAGGGTACCTACTGAAACGTCAGTTTGAAATAGTACAGGTTATAAGCCAATTTATATTTCGAATGTGACCTAATGTTCAACAGACTAGAAAAATAAAAGCGGGTCCTGGCGGCGTCTCAAATTAATTGTATTTGGAGAAGTATCTTATTATCTAGTAATCTTGAAATTTTCAGCGACCCACCCACCCTTTTTTAGCCGGTTGATTATGACGTCACACAGAAACTTCAATCGCCATATATCAAAATGTGGTCATCAGAGAGCATTGGTGTGTTCAGCAAAAATGTATACACTAAAGGGTGTATTCGATAAAAATGGCACACACATATATACTCATCAAAATTAAACTGATTATCGGATTTTCTTGAAATTTTCAGGGAATGAAGAACTACTAATGAGTTTTGATTTACAACATTTGTTTTATTCAATTTCGTCTCCCATCCCGAATGCCCGCACCTTCCTTTTCCACCCATCAAATTTTGTACAACCGATTTTCCCAGTGTTTTTGTTGTTTTTACCCAAATTTTCTTCAATTCTAGCTCTGTTTTTATAGGTTTGGGATGTTTGCGAAGTTCCGTTTACATAATTGCCCAGAATTTTTCAATTGGACGAAGTTCCGGTGAATTTGGTGGGTTCATATCCTTTGGCACAAAATTGACTCCGTTGGCTCGGTACCACTCCAATACGTTTCGAGCGTAGTGGCAGGATGCTAGATCAGGCCAAAACAGAGTTGATCCTTTGTGCTTCTTACTGAATGGCAAGAGACGCTTCTTAAGGCACTCTACCGTGTAAATCGCACCGTTTATTGTTCCGGAAGTGATGAAGGGAGCACTTATTTCACCACATCCGCAAATCGCCTTCCAGATTAGAAACTTCTTTGCAAATTTCGATAGTTTCTTCTTTCGAACATCCTCCGGAACATCGAACTTCGACTTGGCAACGAAATATTCTTGCCCAGGAAGTTGACGGAAGTCGGCCTTGACGTATGTTTCGTCATCCATCACGATGCAACCGGATTTGGTGAGCAGCTTCGTGTAAAGTTTCCGGGCGCGGGTTTTCGCAGTGATGTTTTGTTTTTCATTCCGGTTTGGGGCTTTTTGCACTTTGTAAACATGTAACCCAGCACGCTTCATGGTTTTCTGCACAAAACCGACTGACACCTTAGACTTTTTAGCGACATCTCGAATTGACATGTTTGGACGGTTGTTGAATTGTTGTACGACTTTCCTGGCCATTTTACTGTCGATTGGACCACTTTTACGACCACTCCCTTCCTTTTTTAGGACACTCAGACGCTCCTTGAAAGTTCTTATTACACGAGACACAGTTGTATTTGCAATTCCAAGCCTTTTGGCAATCCACCGGTGGGACGCCCCTGGATTTTGATTGTGAGTGCACAAAATTTTCTCAAGGACAATTTCTCGTTTCGACGACATGACTGGAACTACTGAATGTATAACTATGAAACTTGGCAGATGTAAATAATACACTATGGATAAGATCTACTCAAATTTCTAGGTTTTTTACTCATACGATTCAAAAGTTACAGAAGATTTTCTGTGTGCCATTTTTATTGAATACACCCTTAAGTATATTTTTGAAGCTCTGGGAAGTCTCCTGAACAATTTTCATATTCAGGAGACTTCCCAGAACTTCAAAAATATACTAAAAGAGGAAAGAAAAGAACATTTCTTGAAAAAAAACAAGATTAAAGGTCAGGCAGAAACAACTCCGAAGTATAGAAAACCTTGTTGAGTATGTTGTTTTGAGAAGGAAATAATTTCTCATCACCATGAGGCTTTAGGAGTAGACAGCCATTTTTTTGGTAGAACAAAGTTGTTAAGTTTTTTTGGTAGAACAAAGTTGTTACCCCGCGTATGGGAGAATACAAGGAAAGAACAATATCGAGTGCTTTTTGAGTAGTTCAAGCAGATATCGAGAAAATTCAGGACCAAATATCCCCGAATTACACGATTAACATCCTAGAAAATTTGAAAGGAGACATCCCAGTGGTTCGGGATGATACTTCCCAGATGTTCAAAAGTGGACTTCCCCGAAAATCAGCAGAGAACTTCTCAGAGCTTCGAAAAAAAGTTTGGGGAAGAGGACAACTCAGAAGATTGGAACATTCCAAAGGTTCTCGAATTTTTCTCAGAAATGCAACTTCTATAACTTCTCAAAAACTCAGGAACAAACTTCCACTAATCTCAAGACGATAAGTACTTAAAGTTCAGAAGAGAGCTTCACTGAAGTTTAGGGATGGACTTCCCAGAACAAATTTCCCAAAAGTCTAGTTGCAACTTCCTAGAAGTACAAGAGAGCTTCCCCAAAGTACAGAAGAGAACATTTCAGAATTTTAGAAGAGGCTTTCTCAAAGTTCAGTGGAAAAACCTCTCCAAAGAACAGAAAGACACTTTCCAGAAGCATAAAAGGAACTTCCTAGTTGGTTGAGAAAGAATTTCTCAGAAATCAGGAAACTTCCTCGAAGTTCAGAAGAAAATTTTCTTAAAGTTCAGGAAGAAACTTCCAACAAATTTAAGGCAGCTTTCTTATAAATACTGGAAAAAACACAGTTTCTATTTAATTTTCCTTGATATTCAAGATGGGACTCATAAGCGGTTTAGATAGAAAAAGCTCAGGAAAAAAATTCCCCGAATAACTGGAAGATATAACTGGAAGAGAGGGTGAAGTTCAAGAAGGAATTTCTCAAAAAGTTTAGGGAAGAACTTCTCCGGAAAAAGTTCAGGAGAGGGCTTCCCAAAAGTTTAGTTTAAACAACACAGAAGTGTTAGAGAGCTTTTTTAAAGTTCAGAATCGAACATTCCAGAGTTCCAGAGTAAGGCTTTCTTGAAGTTCACAAATTCCCAAAAGGTAAGGTAGTTACTTTTAAGTATAATAATAAACTTCAATAAAACTTTCCAAAAGTATAGGAAGTACTTCTTAGTAGTACACGCATGAATTCTTCAGAAATTCAGGCACAAACTTCCCAGAAGCTCAGGAGAAAACTTCTTTGAAGTTCAGAAGAGGACTTTTTAGAAGTTCTGGAAGAAACTTACAAGAAATTTAGAGAGCATTTTCAAGAAATTGTGTACAATGTATTGGATCAATCTTCCGTGCTGTTCAGGACTTATGAGAAGTTTATAGAGTAACTAGAGGGAAAAAACTTATCAATTGTTTCTGGAAGGTAAGATTGCGTTGTTAGATGGGAGTTTTCAAGAAAATCAGGAATCACTGCAAGAAGTTTACGTACCTAGAACTTTCCAAAGTCTTAGCAAAGAGCTCTACAGAAAATCAGGTGAGAGCTTCCCTGAGATTCAAGAATTAATCATTGACAAACCAAAGAAACAGTCTCTACAAAAAAGAAAGCGGCCCAATTTTCTGAATATCAAAAACATTATAGTTCATAATTCTTAAAACAAGAGTGAAAATGTGATTACATATAAATTCATGGAAGTCCTGAATTATTGCCTGGTGAAATATTTCAGTATAACTTTGAAAATGTTTAGCATTATAGTGAACAGTAGAGCTTGGTTGCAATTTTGCTGAACTCAACAGTGACAAGTATCTAGTCGAGTTGCTCGACTCGACTTCTATAATAGACCTCATATCCTGACTTCGTGGTATCGAATGTTAACTTTTTTTATCTAATGTTACGGCACATATCTGGCATTGATGCACTGATTTCACAGATGTGAACAAACGGATGCCCTCCCAACTAACCAATAAGCATGAGCATAACCATGCAGTAAATCAACCCTAAATTTGCATCAAATTAGCATTATATTAGCATCATGAATGCTATCGGTTGTAAAGTTGGATGTCAAATGCTATTTAAATGCTTGTAGCCTGTCATAAACATTTCGAATGCAAAATAGCATTGATGAAGCATTATCATAGCATTGCAGTAAAGCAGTCGTACATTGGGCCAGAAGTGGCATTTATGCTGCATTTATGGCGACTTAATTGCTTGATAGGCTGCCGTAAAAACGCTTTGAAACTGCTTATTGGTAACCTGGGCTGCTTTTGGAGCATTGAATGCTATTGTAGTCTGGTGGGGTTGCTTTCTTAATGATAGTGATGTGAGATTTCTTCATGGCTGCAACACCTTTCTTATGCGATGGCTGATATTATAAGCCATAGCCACTTTCAAATCTTAAACTAGGTAGACAAGTACACATGTTGATAGACTATGTATTCAAGATTATCGACTTGGATTCAGAGAATATAAAAAGTCATTTTTTGCGTGACGTAATTAATGGACGTTCCCTAAGATGAGGTATGCATCGTTGATTTTCAGAGCAAATACGAACAA
The DNA here is from genome assembly GCA_034211315.2 of Aedes japonicus. Classification (NCBI taxonomy): domain Eukaryota; kingdom Metazoa; phylum Arthropoda; class Insecta; order Diptera; family Culicidae; genus Aedes; species Aedes japonicus. Next base: position 164,458 of record JASCZW010000188.1, on the reverse strand, counting down.
TCAACAATTATTTATCAATATCAATTGATTAAATTATGAACAACCGAAGCAGTTACGAAATGCCCTCTTTAACTAATAAACGTAACACTGACTGACGAATTAAAGAACATAAATAGACGCAACGGATAAGTCCCATCGGAAAACCATAAAAAATATGTTGGGGCTACTAAAACATTACTACAACTGGAAGAATGCAAATATCTCGACCACATAATGGCAACTTATTTTTGATTCGAGAAAACTGCTTCAAAAGACTTCCGGAACACATAAACGACACACCAACGAAATAAACTGCAAAATACTAAAGAAATAACATAGAAAAACAAAACGCACGATTAATCTTGTAAAGGTGACATTGACTAACTGAATAACAAAAAGACGAAAAGACGGAACGATACCACACAAAAAAGTGGACATGAATATGACTGAGAGAAAGGGAACTCAAATTCGAACATGTAACTAAAAAGGTGTTGGCAGTGTCAATAGCATCTCATGAACGACATGAGCCTTGCACAAACTATATCATTTTACCGCACAAGGAACAGTACAATAACTTCTTATTTTTGGTTCGAGAAAACTGCTCCGGCACGACACACCAACAGACTGAACTATAAAAGACTGAAGAAATTACGAAACGCCTTAGGAAACATGTAAACGTTACACTGACTTACAAAATTTAGACAAAGACAATTGAACCAACAGACGAGACAATTCAAAACTCTCAAACGTGACTCCTCCAAGTCATTTGCAACATCGTCTTCTTGGAAGACATGTTCTTAGTACGGCAAAAAATGATCAAAAAGTAAATTAAACGATATCATCAAAGACCTGGCGTAGAGGTTTCTATTCTATGCAGAGTCCCGCCAGTAAACCTAACATGTTACTTCTAACAAGCTAACATGTTATAATAACAATTAAACTAACAAATTTATCAAATTGTTTAAAGAACCTTTATACTATCCATCAAGTTCTACTGACCGCTACTGACAAGTTCTTTTTAAAGTCTTACACTACACCTACTTTTTTGAGGTTCCACTTGACGGTTGCCCAGTAGCGTTCGATCGGTCGGAGTTGTGGACCGTTTGGTGGATTTAAATCAATGTTTTTAATCAGAAATCCACTGTGCAGAGGTAAAATGTACCCAGAACAGGGTACATTCTTCCGATTTAGCTCAAGCAACCTCTCTTGTAAGCACTCGTTTCGGTAAATTTCAGCATTCATTGATCCTTTTGTGTAGAAAATGAAAAATGTGCAAATTGCTTGCCAAACGGAATTTCTCACCAAATTTTTCCATGCCCACAGTCGTATCTGCTATTGGGACACTCTCTCTAACCGAGTTGGTGCTGAATTATGGTTCCGGCAGATTTCTTGAATCCTCTTTCGCGTGTACGATTCGTCGTCCATCAAAACATACTGATATGGTTTGTCCAAAATATGGTTGTTCAGCTTTTAGGCCCTCACTTGAGCACAATATTTTGGCCTGTGAAGGAATCTTTGGTACTTTCTGCTTCCTATGTGTTTCAAATCGTTTATTTTTGAAGTCCGCTAGATCATCCCTATGTTGGTCCATTATTTCTTTGCAAAACACGAGTAGATTTGTTGTCTTTGCAAAATCAAGAGATTTGTTTTCCCCAATAAAATCGACCACTTTTTTGTCCAATTCAGGATTGCTAGAACGGGGTATTTGTCCTGTTATTAGCAGATCTTGCCGGGTTGTAATGTTGACCACACTATGACCTTTTAGGCAATCTAATTGTAGGTTACATCCTTTTCAGTATACCAAGTGTGCAGAATTTTCTTTCAAATTTTCAGTTCAATCCACGACATTTTGCTGAAAATAATAATAACAATAATGCAAAAAGTAAAATGCTCTAATTTAGGCTCATTTACGTGTCAAATGTTAGCAACGACGTTTTGATAATGGGTGTCCCACATAAAATTGCATCACGAAAGAAACGCTGCAGAAAATTACCTAGCTGACCGATCCTTTTCAACCTTTCCGACAATAAAATATAATTCTTAAGTTAGTTTTTGGCCTATTTATTTCATTTAACTTCAGTACCAAACGCTCGCACCGCACGCTTAACTCCACTCATTAGGTTCTTTGAAACTTCTGACTGCAGCTTCTTCTGTACGGAAACCCAATTTTTTCTTCATGTATTCCTCAGATTTGACCTTTTGGGATGCTGCCACAGTGTCTCCTTCATAATAGCTCAGTTTTTTCCAAGGGCCATAGTTCCGGTGCGTTGAGGGTCATGTTCTTGGGTACGCATTTGACCCTATTTGGCTTCAAACCACTCCAGGATAACATTTGAACAATGTCACCAAGCTAGATCACACACACACATACGCATTCGCTATTGAAGGTTTACAAACATTATCACCAAAATATACCAATCAATTTTCTCTCCAATCCTCTTGATGGAACGTAGGATGAAACTAAAAAAAAAAAAAATCTTGGTGAACAGTTTTATTTTTGACACTAGATCCTACGTAGGACAGGACCTGCCAGCTGATAGTGCAAAAACAAGACCATTTACCTGTCAAAAAAAGACCGTTTTTCATTGGTCGCTTTGACAACCGCCTCTACCGCCTCCGTCGAGTTATGTTACAAGCAGGCAGTGTGTTGTTGGTTTGGCGGTGTTGCTAGTAGTCACTGCTTTTCACTTTTTTCGTTTGTGACAACTCACACCAAATTTTTATTGCTGGAAAACAGCAAAGTTTTGCAGATTTTTTTGTGCTGTAATTTCAGCAATGCATACAGCAAAGCCAAGATTGCTGATCAACCAGCAAAACTGATATTCAAAAAAGTGACAGCTCTTATACTGAGCCTGCAGCAAAATGCTCACAATTTGCTGGATAAACCAGCAGCAGATCAAGACAAATAATTTTGCTGTATTTTCGGCAACTTACAGTATTCGCTGAACATACAGCACAGCTAATGTTTTGTTTTCTGTTTTGTTTTATAAATAAAAAAAACACGTTTTCGGCTTATTTTTCATTCATTAAACTAAGCTTTTTATTTATTTTAGTTGTAAAAGAAGCCCATGTTTTACAATCGATGTAATCAATTTTTTCGAGTAAATTCGCAATCTTTTGTGTGCCCTTGTTGATGCATTTTGCACCACGTGATGGATTTTTCCTCTAATAATGAGAAGTAAGCGTTCCGTAGGAAATAACATCAATCAATATACATAAATTCACATTTTGTTATTTTACTTACGTTTGGGTATTTTTGGATGTAGATGTGTAAACTTGCCCAGTATTACATTCGTACTCCAAGCACCGTAATTGACCTTTTTAGTTGATGGAAACATTCCGGTGAAATAAAGTTGGATCTAAAACTAAGAACTTAATTTGTAAAACAAAGAGACACGAAAGCTTCATTCGTTTTTATCAGCAATCCATCAAACTGACAGGCAAAATAGTTTACTGGTCTTCGGTAAATATTAGTTACTGATTTACAATCAGTAAGAAAATATTTGCTGATTTTCGGTATATAATACTGGATTCCACAAAATGTCAAAAAGAATGCTGGTTAACAGCATAAATGTGAATGCTGAAGGATATTCAGTAAATATTGATGCTGTGTTTCAGTTATTTGCTTAACATATGCTGGTATATCAGTAACAAGTGTTTTGCTGATGTGTTTCCTGAATCAGTTAATATTATTTGGTGTGCAGAGCAAATGCGGAAATAATAGTTCACTTTTGCAGTGGATTATTTTAAATCAGTTCGAAATGAAATGTAAATCGAAAAAATTGGTCGCAGTGACGTGTCACATAGGGGTCCCCGTTTTCATCGGTTTCCGAGAGATCCAATCGTTCGCCGAGAGTAGGTGAAGGCCTCCATTGGAAACGCATGCGAGGAAGACATTCTCTTGCTCAAGCTTTCTTCCCACAGCAGAATTTTCAGCGTAAGCATCAATGAAATTCAATGAAACCATATCAATTAACGTTTAGTTTGATACAGCTTCATTTCCCGAACGACAAAATATTTTTTTTTAATTACTTTATGTTCAATGGGATTACTGTGTAAACATATCTGGCAACATTGGAGCGACCCCCGTATCATAGCAATCATAAATTTATAAGAGGTCATCACTCTCTGAGCTGACAGGTCCTGTCCTAGGATCCTACCAAACATAGGTTTGATAACAACATGATCATGGCAACTACATGGCGTTTATATCGTATCGTAAAACTGGGTATCTTTGATAATGCGTGTAATTTTGCGTGTAAAAGGCACTGAATTTGATGATTTAATGCACTCTCATAATACAGGGTTCGAGAATTGAACTGCTACATTACTTGTATTCAATGTATTCATTCGTCAATAAATAATACAAATTAAAACATTTCATTAGATTGACTATATTTTTCTCACCTTTCAGTTCACCTACTTTGTCCGGACGGAATTCAAAGACCTGAAACGATTACGAATTCTCCGACTCGACGGAAATCAACTTTCGGTCGTCGTAGACCATCTATTCGAGTATCAGAAAGGACTCACCTTCCTAGGTAAACACGAGCCCAATAAATAACTCAATGACATATATGTAAATCCTTAGCACCCCAGTTTTGTTCCGATGCCATCAAGAAATATTACTAGATCCTTACATTGCCTAAACCAACAATGTCCAACCACCGCCGCAAATCGATAACCATCAATACCACCTATTTCACCCATTCTCTCTCTCACCCCATCGCAGACCTCTCGTTCAACCGGCTGGCCAAAATCTCGGAGAAAGCATTCGAGAATTTATCGAATCTCACATATCTGGACGTATCGTACAATAAATTATCGCGCATCGAGCCGGAATGCCTGGAACCGGTGGCGGCCAATTTGCAAACATTCAACATCAGCGGCAACCTGCAGCTGGACCTGATGGAGGTCAGTCCCACCTTCCAGGTAATTTATCTTTCTGGTGTTGAACCCGTTAGCTATGGCTCTGCCCATAAACAGTGAATGGTTTCCCGTTTGTCCATACAGGTTATCCCGAACATATCCACCCTGGCCGTGGCCGACATGGGTCCACTTCCGTTGAAGCTATTCGGCCCATTCAAGCAGTTGCACACGCTGAATCTGTCCGGAAATCACATCGACAACATCACACTGCAGATCATACAGCCGTTGGCGCGCTTGCGGGTGAGTGTTTCTATAAGTTTGTTTCTTTTGCGAGGCAACAGGTTGACCCCATTCGGACTTCGAGAGGTTATCCCATTTCCCGAAAAGTGTTCGCTGCACCTCATTCCGGGAATGAATGTAATCTGTATTATGAATATTGGACGCTTGTAATTCAACCGCTGCTTTATTTACTCTTATTTGGCAGCCGTTCCGGGAAATAACGAATAGCTCATTTATCAAAATCCTTTTCCATTGGAATAAATTCCTCGTTACATTCCATCATCACTGAACTGTTCACGCGAACAGAGTTGCCATTTTCGCCACATCCACTGACAACGGAAAGCACCACCCAGCTCTAACCGGGAATGGTATTGCGATGCGGTTGCAAATCCATTTTCCCTGGTTTCCTTCCTTTGTGTAGTGCTTTTCGCTCTGATGGAAATCGTCCCCAATCCTCCCCCCCCCCCTCCAATCCCCAGCTGCATATTCATATTGGTCGTAATCCGGATCATCATGAGAGCCCCGCGTGCGGCGCCTTCAATGCATGCAAGGTGTTCTCCAATCAATATCGGATGCTAGTGTGAGTGTTTTTCTGCACCTTCTGATTCCGAAACGAGACAATCCGAAGGATAGTGAAGAATGCCATGCACACAATCCTTTTCCTTGGCAAGTAATATAGCAAGCAATCGATGAATACTCAACAAACCCATTGAGATGGGGGTTTATTTTTGAGTGGTAGAATGGAATTTGTTCGTTACTTAATGAAGCAATGTATTGATGCAAGAAGCAATCCCGGTGTAGAGAGGTACGATTGTGTTTCTTGGAGGTTGAATGGGTGCGTTGAAAATCGAAAAATAGATTGAGCAAGGACATCCCAGAATACGCTGAAATGTGGCCAAACTTTTGGACTTCATGTAAAAAATGATGAGGTTGGAAACGTCGTAGAACAGGAGGAAATAGTAAATTATCCTACAACTACCCCCAGTATAATTCCGGAACTTTGTAGCCAATTTTTCAATTTTCTTCCAGAATTTGAAATTGGAGACATGACCGGTTCCTTTGTGGCATGAATGACGATAATCGGCTCAGAAAAAGTAAGAGGACGAGTCGAGTTGGTTGTTAAAGGGTGTCCACGATGAAATTGCCACACTATGAAATTGCTCTAACTTTTTAACCGTTGGGTAGAATTTAATGAAAATTTGGGTGGATTTAGATCATAGTGCATTATTTACATCCTGCTAGTTTTAAAGTCCTGTGATCAAAACTCGCGGAAATGGAGTGCGTGATAAAATCTTGCGCATTCATCACGAGAACAAGGATCTCTCGCATCGTTCCATCGCTAAAACGTTGGGAATCGCGAATTCCACGGTGTCGCGAGTGATTAAGCGGTTCGAGGAACGGTTGACCACCGATCGGAAGCCCAGAAGTGAAGGAAAAAGTATTCCGTACAACACCAAAAATCACAACCGCGTAGTTGGGGCCTTCAACCGAAATCCGAACGCCTCCGTTCGGGATGTGGCTAAGAAGCTGCACCTAAGCCGAAGTTTTGTCCAGAAAGACAAAAATTAGGCTGGGCTTCGAACGTTCAAGGTACAAAAGGCCCCTAATCGCGACGAGAAGCAGAACAAGTCCGCCAAAACCCGTGCCAAGAAGTTGTACCTCAACATGCTGACGAAAGTTGAATGCTGCATCATGGACGACGAAACATATGTGAAGGCCGACTTCAAACAGATCCCCGGCAACCTGTTTTTCACGGCCAAGGATAAGTTCAGCGTTCCGGAGCATGTCCACACTCAGAAGATGTCCAAATTTGCGAAGAAATTCCTGGTTTGGCAAGCCATCTGCACGTGCGGGAAGCGGAGTGCACCTTTCGTGACCCAGGACACGATGAACGGACAGGTGTACATAAAAGCGGCTGCTTCCTCTCCTGAAGGCCCACAACGTCCCAACAATCTTCTGGCCGGATTTGGCCTCATGCCACTACTCCAAGGACGTGCTGAAGTGGTATGCGGACAATAAGGTCAATTTCGTGCCGAAAATGTTCAACCCTCCCAACACTCCGGAGCTCCGCCCCATCGAGAAGTACTGGGCGATTATGAAGCAGCACCTTCTTAAACGACCTAAGGTAGTGAAGACAGTCGAGGAACTGAAGAAAGTATGGGTTTACATGCAAAAAACGGTTGATTCACAGGTTGTGCAGAATCTTATGGCCGGGGTTTAGGCCAAGGTGCGGGCATTTGCGTATGGACTGTAAATAAAATACGAGTAAAATGGTAAAATGAAGTTTAATAGTTATTTCTCAATCCCTGAAAATTTGATGGCAATCGGATGGAAACTCGAATTTTGCGAATCAATTTTGTGTGTGGCAATTTCATCGTGGACACCCTTTAGCCTACTTTGACTCGGTTGGCAGCTGATGGCAAAGGGTGACTGACGCATGATGTGTCCTAGAGCCGAGTCCCGTGGGTTGCAACCCATGCGAAAATGAACGACTAACATCTCTATTCGAGGGGTATCAATACCGGTCAAATAGTAAGGGTGCTGATGAGGCCACCCACTAAATATTATAAAGCCTGTCCACGTTAAATTTTGGACACCAAGATAAAAGCAGCATAAAAAATTAACATGTAATTCAACTAAACCGATTGTTAATTTCACAACAATAGAGTTATATCAACATTAGAAACAGTTGATTAAGATGTCAATCCTTCTTTCTGTAAAATTCTCGAACTTTCTGTAGTACACCCGCCATCAGGTTCCGTACTATTTCCTCAGATACGCTCGCCGTGACGATTCTCCATCTTTTATTGAAATCAAGAAGTACCATTTGCTTTCTTCTTAGTTTCGAAGAATTTACGCTTAACTAGAACCCAGTACTTTTATATTGGGCGAAATTCTGGACAGTTTAATGGATTGGGCTGTTTTTTTTGGTACATATATGAAATCTTATAGCTTATACCTTCCCAGGACGGATTTCATATAGTGACAAGAGGCCAAATCAGGCCAAAACAGAGTTGGTAGCAACCGCTTTTGCAGACATTCTTTCTCGTACACATCCTTATTGATAATGCCGGTAGAGAATGAGATAGAGAGACAGAGAGAGAGAGAGAGAGAGAGAGAGAGAGAGAAACCACGAGAAAGAGTAAACATGAAATAGAAATCTATTTGAGACAATCCCTTAAGTCACCTATAAAAGCAGCAGTGATAGCTCAAGAGCAGATCTCGCAAACCATTTCAGATTGTCTGGAATTCCTCGACTACTTTTACGTAATAATAAACCCCACTTGAAACCATAACCGATTTTATTCGAATAAGCGTAATGCAGCATTCTTGATTTGGAATTTTAACATTTTCAAACCAAGCACGTACTTGTTTTTGTTTGAACATAGATTTTTGAAATATAATCAGATAGATCTCACCAAACGTCGAGTCTGAAATAACACAAGCGCTAGTTCACTAAGTTTGTCGGCGTCGTAGGTGTAGTGGTAAGCGTGACTGCTACTTGGCACCCCAGTGGGCCTGCATTCAATCCCAGTCGACGTCGCTGGTTTTTCTGAGGCGAAAAAACCTCATCACGTCTTCCTTCGCAAGGGAAGTAAAGCCGTTGATCCCGGCTCATATTCATGAGTCGATAAGTAGGGCCCAGGTAATGGAATCGTCTTCCTGCGCCGGTGATTGTCTCCATGTGAGGTAATAGGCCGACGGAAAAAAAATTCACTTAGTAAACATGAAAATTTTCCATGTTGATTCGTAATTAACTTCATGTACTCGCGACGAAATAAATGCAGTATTCATAAACTTACCTTGCTTCACTGGGCGTAAGATATGCAACCAGAATTATCAAAACGGAGCTGAGTGCATCTGAAATTATGAGCAAGCTTCGTACGCGTGCCTTGATCTGGCCAAGATATGGTTATTTTCCTGGATGCGGCTAGATTTCTCTTTCATCCAAAACATGCCGCCCGACAACTCTTTCTTCTTCTTTTTTCACAAAGCCTTACTTTTGCTAAAGTTGACCACTCCCGGGGCCACCGGAATATTCTTGGGGGACCTGTAGTAGAGCTATTACATTTTTACACCCAAACATGCCGTGCGAAAGCTCTATCTTCATAACTAGAAATTAGAAGAAAAATTTTCCATTTAATTCCAACTACCTTTGCTTATCTTGACAGACACGCGTATTTCGTCTACAATGTGCAGACTTCTTCAGTGTCTTGTACTAAAAACTCGACTTACGAGTACGAGACACTGAGCTGGACTCGTTACTCTAAACAGCTCAAACTCTTTAGGAATGTCTCTTCATGATTTTTCATACAGAATCTTTAGATATACATACGTAAAAAGACCATTGGCCACATAGGCCGCTCTCCGGTTCACTGGAACGTCCCCGTGGAACTTGAAGTAGACCTATTCCATTTTAACACCAGAACGTCCCCGGGGAAACCTGTTCAACACATTAGCAACCATCAAGAACATTCTGTTGAGACAAATGTGATTGCGTATTTAAACATGATGAGATTTTTATTTTTCATATTCATATTTACTAGAGAAAAATATTTCTAAACAGCATTCTGTACAAAATTTTACCAGAAAATCGACATGTAAAACGTCCCCTCCGGAAACCCGCAAAATCTCCGGTATCCGGAAGCCATGGCCATTCCCGTTATCTATCTTCTATATAATAAAAATGAGTTGGGGTTTCCTTTGTCACGATTTAACTCGCGAGCGGAAGGACCGATCGGCGTGAAATTTTGTATGCAGAGATTTTTGGGGCCGGAAAATAATCTTATGATGCTTTGAGACCCCTCCCTTAACTGGAAAGGGGGGCTCCCATACAAATGAAGTACAAATTTCTACACAACTCGAGAACTAATCAAGCAAAAGAAACCAAATTTAGCATGTGTGAGTTTTTGAAGGCAAAAAAGGTTTTTATGGTAGCTTGAGAACCCTCCCCGTCATAAAAGGGGGAGCTCCCATACAAATAAAACACAATATTCTGCATAACTCGGGAACTAATCAAGCAAACAGAACGATATTTAGCATGTGGTGGTTTTTTAAGACAAATTTTTTTTCTATGTTTGTTTGAAACCCCTTCCCATCCTAAGGGGGGGGGGGGGCTCCGATACAAATTAAATACACTATTCTGCATGACTCGAGAACTAATCCAGCAAATGGAACAAAATTTAGTATGTGGTGGTTTTTGAAGACAAGAAATTGTTCTATGTTGATTTGAGACCCCTCCCCTTTCTGAAAGAGGGGGAACCTATTCAAATGAAACGCAAATCCTTGCATAACTCGAGAACTAATAAGAGAAATGGAACCAAATTTCGCATGTGGAAGTTTTTGAAGGAGGGAAATGTTTCTATGGTGATTTGAGACTCTGCCGTCATATGAGGAGGAAGGGGGGAGGGGGTGCTCTCAAACAAATGGAACCCAAATTTCTGCATAACTCGAGAAATAATCAAGCAAATGGAACCAAATTTGGAATGGACGAGTTTTTTAAGGCAAAAAATGTGTTTGTGGTAATTTAAGACCTCTCCTCACTCTTAAAAGGGGGGCTACCATACATACAAAACACAAATTTAAACCAAACATGAGAACTATCCCTACCGCTATGCAAATTTGTATGCAGGGGTTTTTGGGTCCGGGAAAGGATCTTATTATAGTTCGACACCCCTCCCGCCTTTCGAAAGGGGGGCTCCCATGCAAATGAAAAACTATTTTCTGCATAACTCAAGAACTAATCAAACAAATGGAACCAAATATGGCATGTGGAGGTTTTTGTAGATGAACACTGTTTCAATGCTAATTTGAGACCATTCCCTTTTCTGAAGGGGGGGGGGCTCCCATACAAATGAAACACAAATTTATGCATAACTCGAGAAATAATCAAGAAAATGGAACCAAATTTGGCATATGGAGATTTTTGAAGGAGAGAAATGTTTTTATGGTCAATGAGACTCTTCCACCTTCTGAAGGGGGGGGGGTCTCTCAAACAAATGAAACACAAATTTTTGCATAACTCGAGAACTAATAAAGCAAATGGAATCAAATTAGGCATGTGGATTTTTTTGAATGTCAGACATATTTCTATGGTGGTTTGAGACCCCTTTGCCCTCTGAAGGGGGGGGGGGGGGGCTCTCATACAAATGAAACGCAAATTTCTGCATAACTCGAGAACTATTCAAGTAAATGAAACCACATTTGACATGTGGAGGTTATTGGAAACAGGATTTTTATTTATATTAAAATGGATTTCTATCTGACTGTCTGTCTGACCGATCGGAGTGAAAATATGTATGTAGGTATTTTTGGGGCTGGCGAAGGTTCTTATGATTGTTTGAGACCGCTTTCCCCTTTCGGCTCGCATACAAATGAAACACAAATTTCTGCATAGCTTGAGAACTAATAAAGCAAATAGAATCAAAAATGGTATGCGGGGTTTTTTTAATGCAAGAAATGTTTCTATGGTGAATTCAAACACAAATTTCAACCAATCCTGAGAATTATCCAGGTAACTAAGCCACAAACTGTGTATTGTCTGGGTAAGAAGAATGTTCTGATAGAAGTTTGAACTCCTTATTACTCAAAAAAAAAAACTCTTTAAAAAAAATCGTCAGTTCTTTGTAATGTTCATTCATTTAGTTGCAGGCGTAGCAACGCTCGCACCGGGATCAGCTAGTAGCATTATAAAAATAATTTAAAATCGGTCAATATTATGTGATGTTAGAGCACTGAAAAGTTGACCATTTATTTGCCCATCCTAGTTATTTTGTCTACTATACCTGTGAGCAAAATTCGTTCAAAGGCACTTTTGTACACTTTCAATATTAATTTCAGTCAAAATCACGATAGCCTGAGTAATTCATGATCAGGGCATAAACGCCAATTGCCAACAATCACTTTTAACTTTGATCTCCCACGATTCACAGGATTCCTACAACATCCACATACACCATATGGTAGAGTAAACATTCCTCTACCAGATCGTGTTTCGAACTTAACTCCTCCAACTCATCAGCATCGTCACTACCTTTTCGTTTTCTTCAGAATATTCACCTGCTTCGGCGAATGTTTGATCAAAATTTACTCCACCGTAGCCATTCTTGGTTCAACCAGCATGTACCTGTCTACAAAACTCAACTTTCGGAATCTCTCCGGACAATCCGGATACCCGGTATCCTTCAAACACCAATGTTCGGCAGACTTCTTGTCGTAAACCAGTTCCGTCACGGAACATTTCCATTACCGACATGGCATTGCTGTAGATACAGTTCCAGTGAAGGGTCAAACTTGAATTACTCCGATAATAATTGTTTACAATTGTAATACAGAAAAACACAGCGGAAAAAAATGCACGTCAAACTTGCCGATAATACCGCCTACTCCCAGTACCAAACATTGTTCCGCACTTCACATTATCTTCATTCCATATAGTGTAACGCCACCGAACAATATGTAAGCGAAACAATAGATACCTCGCTACGATTGCAGCAGTTCGCAACCAAACACAATTACTGACACAATAGATAATGATGATGGTGGCCCCGCCACTTACTCTTACAAAGGTTTGAGCTACACGATTCATCTAATAGATAATTTATATAAAAACAATTCAACTAGTTATTCAAAACAAAAAAGGAACTGATTTCATCTTCATTCTTCCAAAACTGTTCATTTGTTTAAGAGCGATATAAAGGGTGTTACGATCAAAATTTGGTCAAAGAGGAATGTGTGTGAGTCGATCAAAGTTTTATTAATAAGTCAAATTATTTTTCTTTTTCAAATTCAGTTAATACAGAATACATGAAAAATATTCAGCTAAGCTTCCTTTTTACCGAATGCGAGTTACCGGGTCTATTGTTTAACACTGGCCATAAGATTTTGTACAGTCTCCTTGTCCACTTTATTTGCCGCAGAACGCCAGTTTCCCTTGAACTGTTTCTCGCTCACAACAGCTTTATGAGTATTCTTAAGGTTCCGCTTGACGATGACCCAATATTGTTCGATTGTATGGGAGGGTTCTTGTCCTTGGGCACCACTTGAACGTTGTTGGCAGCATACCACTCCATGGCCTTTTTTCCGGAATAGCAAGATGCCAAATCCGACCAAAATAGAACGGAACAATTGTGTCGCTTCAGGAAAGGCAGAAGACGTTTTTGTAGGCACTCGCTCAGATAAATTTCCTGGTTAAAAGTTCCGGTCACAATGTAAACGTTGCTCTTCAAGCCACAGGTGCAGATGGCCTGCCACAACAGATATTTATTCGCGAACTTTGACAGTTTAATGCGCTTGAAAATATCTGCCATTTTTCCCGTCTGATTGTCGTATAAAATTCCTGTCCTGGAAGCTGTTTAAAATTTGCTTGACGTAAGTTTCATCGTCCTGTACCACGCAATCGAACTTCGTCAGCATCGTCGTGTACAACTTTCGCAATAGTGCTTTGGCCGACGTGTTTTGTTTATCGTCGCTATTTGAAACCACCACTCCCTTGTAAGTCGACAGTCCAGCTCGTTTTTAAGCTCTATCCGCGGTTGAAGGCGCCACTCCCAGCTTCTTTGCGACATCTCGGACGGAGAGGTTGGGGTTCCGCTCGAAACAGCAGGCAACTCATTTTGTCGTCGCTGTGGCCTTCGGCTTTCAATTTCCCCCGATCCAGCATTCCTGGCTGTCGACAAACGTTCACCGAACACTTTTAATACGTTGGTAATAGTTGATTTAGCCACGTTCAACAGTTTCCGCGTGAGAGTAGTTTGGATTTTCGCCATGCACGTGCAAAATTTTGATGCGTTGCTTCACTTCCTTCGACGACATTTTGATAACTGTGCTAATCTCAAAATCAAACTAAGGCATGATGCTACACGCTCACATCTCCAAAATGATTGCTTTTGCCGTCGCTGCTGCCGTCGTCGTCGTCGTCCTCAAGGTTATTGCCAGCTGGGTTCTGCTGCGTCAGGAAGTACACGTTCCTTCATGAAGTTGTCGATATTTCGGTGTTTCTACGTTGGAGTCGATGTGGATGCCGGTCGTCCACTTGTTGCTTTAGGGATGCTATGATAAGTTTGCTACGTCAGGGGTGATCTGTAATCTCGATATTTGTGTTTGATTAGCTAAAAACAAAATGGAAGGGCAAAATTCACTGTGAGGAGAGATGATAGATTTGTACCGTTGTATTTTACTAGCAATAGTTAAATCATTGATGAAGTTTGCAGAAGCAGATAATTTGTCATCTCCATGCGAAGCGCTAGGAGTGGACGGTAATTTATTGCTAGAACAAATAGACATTTAGAGAAAGTGTATCGATAGTTCCGTATAGGGCAACGGCAGGCTTTGAAATTGAAAGATACAAGTTTGAAAACGAGCGGAGGGCATATGAATGGTAGTTTCCGATCAGGCGCATAACCCTTTGCCATACTACCCCATGCAGGGTAGGCAAAAGGCTATGCACTGATCGGGCTCTTCTACTACCTATTGCTTTTTCCTAGTTCTAGCGATTTTTCCCTCTCCCAATGGATAATTTCTCACCCGTGTTAGGCCGCTCACCATTCAAAAATGTTTATATCGCCACAGCACGAAACTCCTTCATCACTCGTAAAAGATAAACACCAAATGAAAACAATCGGACATAACCTAAAAGCGTTTGTATGAACATAGTGCAGAACAAAACCAACACATACGTGAAGCATGTTGAGTAGTTGCACGTCACCAATGCAAGGAAAAAGTGAATGAGAATGTATTGGACACGGTGTAGATCAATGGATTGATTGATTGACAAAATACTATCGACGAAATATTCATTAAATCTACATGAAATTAGGTCCTCTGACTGTTCGAATGTGCCATTGAAGGGTCTGGATCGCGGTTTCAATTACTAAATTTTAACAACGATTTCAAAATTTTCCATAACTCTTTTCTGTTGTTTTGATGCATATCAATTCTTCTCTAAATATGTTCACAACGAGTTTGTTACACGAATATTTGTAACGCGCATCTTTGAACCTGTTCAAAAAGATATGCCTATTAGTTCTACGCCATTTCTTATACAGCTTGTCCATGATTTCATGCTTGCTTGCAGTGTAGTAAGAATACAAAATCTCCTGATGCTCAAAAGATAGTCGACAACATATAAATTTCCGATTGATAGCTAGAAAAGATTGATCCTTGCGATGAAAACAAATAAAGGGTGGAACGGTCAAAAAATGGTCGAACAAGATTAAGGGCACAGGTTTTTCTCCTTGGGTATGATTTACACACAATTGGTGGTATTCCATTCCTGAACCATTTTTCCATAGTGGCAAGAAGCGAGATCTGGCCAAAACAGCACGGAACAACTATGTTTCTTCAAGAAAGACAATAAGCTTTTTCGAAAGCATTCCTGTTCATAAATATCTTGGTTCACAGTGATAGTTGCCACAAAACTTTCGATTTTCAGCCCATAGGTGCAATTCGCCTGCCAAACCAGGTATTATTTCAGGAACTATGACATTTATCTTTGGACTGTTGACAGTCCAGCTCGTTTTTTTTTGCTATTTCCACTATTGTGTGGGACTTTCCCTATTTGTTTCCAATATCTCTGATGGAAAGGTTGGGATTGCCTTTGAAAATGCTGGCCATTATTCTTCCGGTCGCTGCGGCATCCTGGTTTCGGTTTCCTCCTGACCTCGGTTTGCTGGCAGTCGTCAGACGTTCTCCAAACACTTTTCTAACATTCGTCACGGTTGATTTGGCAAAATCAAGTGAGTTCGCCAAGTCGGCGTGGAAATAAGGGAACGTCCATTAATTATGTCACGCAAAAAATGACTTTTTATAACCAAGTTTTGACCATCCCGTCCTTTATGAAAAATGATTGTTACTTTGTGACAATCTTAACTTACAATCAAAACTTGAGCCACACTGTTAACAAACATAAGTACAACCACAAAGTAAGGTCTGTATCCACATTAATCCGGACACTTTCAAATCATTGTAACTTTTGAAATATTGCACATTTTAAAGTCCTGTGATCAAAACTCGCGGAAATGGAGTCGAAAGAACAGCTCGTGCGTGATAAAATCTTGCGCATTCATCACGAGAACAAGGATCTCTCGCATCGTTCCATCGCTAAAACGTTGGGAATCGCGAATTCCACAGTGTCGCGAGTGATTAAGCGGTTCGAGGAACGGTTGACCACCGATCGGAAGCCCAGAAGTGAAGGAAAAAGTATTCCGTACAACACCAAAAATCACAACCGCGTAGTTGGGGCCTTCAACCGAAGTCCGAACGCCTCCGTTCGGGATGTGGCTAAGAAGCTGCACCTAAGCCGAAGTTTTGTCCAGAAGGCCAAAACTAAGGCTGGGCTTCGAACGTTCAAGGTACAAAAGGCCCCTAATCGCGACGAGAAGCAGAACAAGTCCGCCAACACCCGTGCCAGGAAGTTGTACCTCAACATGCTGACGAAAGTTGAATGCTGCATCATGGACTACGAAACATATGTGAAGGCCGACTTCAAACAGATCCCCGGCAACCTGTTTTTCACGGCCATGGATAAGTTCAGCGTTGCGGAGCATGTCCGCACTCAGAAGATGTCCAAATTTGCGAAGAAATTCCTGGTTTGGCAAGCCATCTGCACGTGCGGGAAGCGGAGTGCACCTTTCGTGACCCAGGACACGATGAACGGACAGGTGTACATAAAAGCAGCTGCTTCCTCTCCTGAAGGCCACAACGTCCCAACAATCTTCTGGCCGGATTTGGCCTCACACCACTGCTCCAGGACGTGCTGAAGTGGTATGCGGACAATAAGGTCAATTTCAGGCGAAAATGTTCAACCTCCCAACACTCCGAGCTCCGCCCCATCGAGAAGTACTGGGCGATTATGAAACAGCACCTTCTTAAATGACCTAAAGTAGTGAAGACAGTCGAGGAACTGAAGAAAGTATGGGTTTACATGCAAAAAACGGTTGATTCACAGGTTGTGCAGAATCTTATGGCCGGAGTGCGTGAATTTGCGTATGGACTGTAAATAAAATACGAGTAAAATGGTAAAATGAAGTTTAATAGTTATTTCTCAATCCCTGAAAATTTGATGGCAATCGGATGAAAACTCGAATTGTGCGAATCAATTTTGTGTGTGGCAATTTCATCGTGGACACCCTTTATAGCTGAGAGTCCATGATGAAATATACTATGATTGAAGTTTACATTTCATGTTTATTTCTCAAGATGGCGACAAAAGAAAAACAAGTGCGCGAGCGAATTTTGTACGGGCGTATGGCAAATCCTGACTTGTCAATACGGGACCTTGCAAAAACATTTGATTTGCCTAAATCCACTGTTCACGATGTGCTCAAATCATTTTCGGAACGTTTGATGGTGGAGAGGAAACCGAGAAGTGACAAAAACAATGGAAGCGCTGATCCTGTCATGGACCGAGAGGTGAAAAGGATATTAACGAAAAACCCAACTTAAGTCGTATAAAGTAAAAACAGTAGATAATCGCAACGACAAACAGAACTTGGCAGCAAAATCACGGGCTCGACGTTTGTACTGTGAATATTTGACGAAGTTTTCATGCGTTGTAATGGACGATGAAACTTATGTCTTGAAGGATTTCAAGCAGCTTGCAGGGCTGGCTTTTTATTCTGCTATGGCCAGAAATGCTACAGCTGAGCATTTCAGAACGAAGAAGGCATCGAAATTTCCCAAAAAATACCTTGTGTGGCAAGCAATTTGCACGTGTGGCAAAAAGAGTAAATCTTTCGTCACTATAGGCACAATCAACAAGGAGATCTATCAGAAAAAGTGTCTGCAGAAGCGATTGCTACCCTTCATCAAAAGTCACAAAAAATCTTTGTTCTGGCTCGATTTGGCATCATGCCACTATGCTTAAACTGTGATGGAGTGGTACCAAGCAAATCAAGTGAACATTATACAAAAAACCTCAAACCCGCCAAATTGCCCAGAGCTACGACCAATCGAGAGATATTGGGCTCTGATGAAGCGGAAACTTTCTGGAAAGAAGCAAGGAATCAAAGACATTAAACACTTCCAGCAAATTTGGACAAAGACGGCTTCTACGATTTCGGAAAAGTCTGTACAACTACGACGGAAATATAATGCGAAATGTATCTATTATTCATGTTTTGAGGTGTCCAGATTATTGCGGATACAGACCTAAGCATGCATTCCCAAGAATGATTCAAATTACATTCCTTGCCGCCCACCTACACCGAATATACAATTTTCATTAGTGTACTATCTACATTTCCCTCCCTGTCCAAGTGAAACCTATCAATAATGTTAACCTCCCTTGGCGTGCACGTCATTCTCGAGAAAACTAATATCACCATTCCTAGAAGAAGAATAAAAATAATATGTTGTTAACCTCTTGTTTTCCCTCCTCCCACCCTTTTTTTTCTCTCCCTCGAAAGCTTCTGGATCTATCGCGCAACCAACTGTCCGGGGTCGAGGTCCATCATGCATCGCAGCTGTCCCGGATCGCCGACCTGCGAATGGACAATAATCCCCTGATATGCGACCGATGCCACATGGGAGCGCTCATCGACATGGCGGCCACCGAGGTACGTCCGATTGCTTCTTCTTCTTCTTTCATCTATTCGTTAGCTTAGTAATAACATTGGATCGGGGACGAATCTTTGATTTGATTTTATCTGTCATTTTCATCAACCATCGCAGCTGCCCTGGCCGGAGAAACCCGTCTGCTTTCTGCCGGAACGTTTGCGAGGCATTCCGATTGATGACCTGCAACCGGCGAGCGTCGAAGTCTGCATGGAGGTGATTGTCGACGAGGACCATGACGCCGCCAGCACATCGCATAATTTTCTGGAACAAGGTAAAACGGTGGCTTGAGCCAGATTCATGTTAATTCTATTATTTAATTTGCCTAATTACAGCCGGGAGCGTTAGTGTGCTTGCTTTTTGCGGTCTGATGCTGTTCATCGTTCTGGCAATAATCGTAGTTTCGACGGCGATTTGCTTCTCCCGTCACCGAGCACGGTACTACACGCACGAGGAGAAACGAGGTTGGTTTTGGTCGTCGTCGTCGTCGTCGATTTGACGGCAATTAAAGAACGTTATTCAAATGAATTGACTCCGTCCCATTACAGATACAATGATGGAGAAGAATGGCACCGAAACCTCGATCCTGACGGCCGCTGGTAGCGAAATCAACTTCAAATTCCCGTACACTGACCGGGTGTGCACCATCGATGAAATGTGCATCCCGCCACCTCCTCCGCCACCGGGCAAAATGCCGGCCAATGTCATCGAACGGTTCGATTAACGAACGGAATCGCCGACGACCGGCGATGATGGCATCTCCACTGAGGATGGTGGCAGCGGTCCCTCGGGAGTCACCACCATCACCACGGTGGCCATCATTGGGGACGATTCGTCGACGTCGGCATCGATCATGGGCATCGGAACCTCGTCCAGTGCCATCACAACCAGCAGCAGTTTGGACGGAAGCAGTACTTGTGTCGGAGGGGGATCGGCAGTACCAGCTCCTGCCACTGCTGTTCCCCTTCGTGGTATTCTAAGGAAAAGCAAGGATGTGTTCTAAGAGTTAAGCACCGCGATGCGATCCCTGTACATAAAAGAGTCTGTGAGAGTTTCGATTTAAGCATCTACATTAGCACGTACGTTAGTTGGTAAATCAGTTCGCCAGAACGACCGTGCGCCTCCATCGGTAACCAATTTGCTCCGGTAATGTAACTAGCGGAAAATTCCCAAAACAAAAACAAACAAAAAAATCAAGTGAATTTGACACGCAGCAAGGAAGAACCAGTGAATCTCGACAAAATAATTGTAATTAGTCACTAATGAGTGTTTTGTCGACACCATCATCGCCGTTACGATATAGTGTGTGTGCGAAGCAGAATGACTAATGATTTCTTAAGTGAGACAACTTGTAAATACAAGCAACAGAACCCCCGCCTCGGAAGGAATCGCAGCAAAAACGGATGACAAGCAAACCGGGAGACCGTTTTTAGTAGTACACATACATAGGAGAGCGGAAGGGGGGGGGGGTAGAGTCCTTCCTTCCCCCCGCCGCCCATCACCCCATCACCGAAATTCGGATTTAGTGTTTTTAGTCGTGTAGTGTTGTGTAGTGGAATGAAAATGTTTATCCCCGGTCGGTGGCAAAACGATGAGCGAGAAGAATGACTGAGCGAAACGCGTTCGGAAGAATCTATTAGGAGGTAGGAAAGCACATGATTAATGAGTCATCGTCAGCACAGCTTCATTGCAGTCGACGAGGAGGCAGTGGAGGCTGGATGTTGAGTTGGGAAGCGATTTCATGAGAAGAAGAAAATAAAAACGAGATTCATATTCATACAATATACGAATGGAAATGTGTGTGTAAGGCGGTATTTGGGTGTGTGTGTGTGTGTGTGTGTGTGTGTGCGTGGGAATGCAAGTGTTAACATAATTGAAAGAGTTTATTATATTGGGGCGATCGAAGAAACGAGTTGTTCGGATAAGGGTTGCTCGTTCATTCTGTACTTTTTGAACGTATCAAATAAAGAAAGTGACTTTTTATATGAATTTCGTGTGGAGTGATGATTACGATGACCACCGCTTGGGAGGACCGGACCAGATTTACACTTTATTATATGTCTCCGTTGATTCTGGGTCGTACTTTTTCTCACAGATAGCAACCCCTTTTAATTCAGCAAAAGCATATTTATCAAAAGAACTTCTTGAAATGGAAATAGGTTAAAATAATCTGAGCTTATAAAAATATCAACAAACTTGAGTAATCATCAAACGTTGCGAATTAAACCAAACTCAAAAGGAGAGGGTTCCTCTCCCATGTATGCATCAACACAGAGTGCATACAAACAACCGCTAGAAACTATCGCAAACTATCAGTGTGTACATGAGCGCGATCCATCCCGTTACTCTTGCCTGTTGAGGTGGCGGATTCATCCGTGTCTCGACCTACCCCGCAGTGAAATGTTAGGCAAATGTAACGTCCTTGGTTCGAATACTACTTTACCCATGCCCTTTCGCTCAATTTTCAAGACTTCTATTCAATTTTCAACCTACCGCACACTGACGGAACTTTGAACACTTTCTCTTCATATCTTTCATTCTAGCAAATATTACTGTCCACTCTTAGGACCTCATGGTGATAAGCAAACACCTCCTTCTACATCAACAACAAATAAGGTTTATGTATTTCAATGCTTGATTTGGCGAGGGATCGTAGTGTGCGCAGCTTGCAGTAAGACGCGAAAAATTTTCTCGTGTCATTTTTGCTCGCTTTATTTCAAATTTTATTTGAAGTTTATACAAATGTATTATAAATTTGTGGTCTACAAGTGTAGAAGAGTACAGATCTTGCTCAATGGACAAGACAGCTATTAAGTTTCTTTTTCTTCGAAGGGAATATATTGTTTTGTTTTGAACATTTTTTTTAAATTTATTTAATTTACGTCGGCCTTTTTTCCTCACATGGTGACAATCACCGACACCAGGGAGACGACTTCACTACCTGGACCCTACCTAACGACTCATGAATATGAGCCGGGACCAACGGTTTTACTTCCCTTCCGAAGGAAGATGTGACCAGATTCGTCTCAGAAAAACCACCGACGTCAACTAGGATTGAACCCAGACCCACAGGGGTGCCAAGTAGCAGTCACGCTTACCACTACACCACCGACGCCGGCCATGGTATTTCTTGATGAACGACGCAACTTCCGGTAGGCATTTCGTACTATAAATTTCCCCGTTCACGGCCAGTCCGGAGTGAAAGAAGAGATGCTTTGACATCCCTTTCTCGCTGATTGTTAGCCACAGCAACACCTTCTTGGGGAACTTTGTGTATGAAATGACCTTCAACTCGGAGCTACCTTCCTTCGTGAGGGAAGTAAAATACGAAGCGCCCTGCCAGTCGTTGCCATCCAGGATGAGATAGGTCTCGTCGTCCATCACCACCGCCGCGTCGCGATTCGCCGGGAAAATCGAGTTGACCATCTTATTCAGCCGCTGCGTCATTGCCTGCAGCTCCGAAACCTGTAGAAGCGACTTCCGCTTCCTGACATGTATGATCATGTTCACCAGGTACTTTTTCACTGTTTGGCCGGTTTAACCGACCTCCCGACCAAGCGCACGCAGCAATGTAGCCACGTTTCCCTCGATCTTCCTCTTCAGCATTCTTTGGAGCTTCTTGTCGCTCAGGGTCGTCAGCCGTCCGAAACCGGGCTTTCTTTCGATGCTCTGACTGTTGTCTAATAGTGCCAAGATGTTGTAGACCCGGCACGGGCGTTTCCGGTGTTCACAAAGTGCCGCACGATGTCCGTTTTCGACACGGCGTGGTGCCGTTCTTTGAACGCGCACACTTCTGAACGGAGTTGCTTCACTGTTTTTGTCATCGCGGTTAGAGTTCGATTGATTGAGCTGTCAAGTATTACCTGCTGACTCATGGGTTACTATGATTGATGTTGCTTGGGTAGTTTTGTCAGTGCGGGTGAAGGTAAACACATGAAAAATCGGCAATTTTTGTCATTTTTCTGTAAATGCAAACGTTATGTACAAAACACATTTGACATCTACTGGTTTGTTACTTATAAGAATAAAATTGGAATATTTTGATATTCTGAAGGTCATGCAAACGCTGAAAAGCAGAGCAGATCCTTACAATTATCATAGATAAAATTTTGATTAAAAGATGTATGATGTTTTTCTGAGAAGCAACAGATTATTTTAAAAGACATACCTTAAAACGTTTTCTTTATACTCTTCTAGTTACGTTCCAACGATAGCAGTGTAAGTGATCGAAGGGCCCGGTTTGATGATTTCTGAAATAGATGGCTTTGCTTATCATAATACCACCAAAAAGAAATGTTTAAATATAATCCGATAGTGTTTATGGCGCATGCCAGAATTTTATGAAAATAGTAGTTGAAATTCAGAAGTGCAATTTACAGGTTCATACTGAAATGCTAAAAAAACAAAATAAGCCTTTGATTGAGCTCCATGCTTAAAATTAATGGTTTTGGAATGCAAAAATGATTCCAAAGCGTGCTCATTAAATGAGAATAGAAAATATACAATATGATTTACAGGGCATCACTCGCACTTCCTCACTTTCAATTTTTGAGTACAATTGTTTACTATCTCGTTTTCTCTCACGGAAATGTTAGTCCATTTTCGTAAAAAGTGGATCTACTCAATTTTAAGTATGACTCGTAAAGGCTTGAGGTAGGAACTTGTGAGGACCAGAGGTCTGTCGCACTCTCCTTCGAATTTGTCGAACGCAGCATTAGAAGCCCGACGCTTGTGGAAAAAGTTATTTAACTAAACTGATTACTAACCAAAAGAACGGCTTACTGAGTCGTTTTTTTTTCAGCAGCACTGTCAACTGCAGCATGAGCTGCAGCTTGCTGCTGTCTGCACGAAGCAACCACGTTGTTGTGTTGACACCGTTTGAACAAAATTACTCAAAACTTCCGTTGCAATTTCGAATTATAATTAGCTGCTTTGCGAAATTGTAACAGTTAACAGCAAAACAATGTTTGTGGCCAAAAGTGTGGATTCCGTTGGTTGAACTACACAGATATAGTAGAAAGTAACATTTAATTTTCTGCGCTATCAGATCTGATTCGTGCACATAAAGGGAATGCTTAATGGTACAGAAAATAATGGGATATTTCATGCACATTTTAGCCAGATAACGCCTGAATCGAGTTTGTTGTATGAAAGGGAGCAAATGCTGTTGTATGGCCCATGAAAGATTGCAAAAAAGTTTGGTATTCAACGAGTTGAAATTTTACGCGTCTGTTACAATTGATTATTTTTATCTGTGTAGTTTTGAATGCATTTGAACCAAATAGAAGAAGTAGCTAAAATGGTCGTAACGTTGAAAATTATTGGTTACACAACTATACGCGTCGATAAGGTGCATATGTGTTTGCAAAAGTTGTTCTAAAAATGGCGAGGTAATTTTCATAACATTGCACTATGGGCCTTATGGGAATTCAATATAGCGGGGGAAAAATAATAATCCTAAAACGAAGCACTTTCATGATATGGTATCTTTGGAAAGTTCCTTCGACCATCTATTGTCATAAAAATATAGTTCAAAACACATCCTCATAAAGGTGCCAATTTCTTACTTTTTACCGTGACATATTAAGGATTTGACATCTTCGACGAAGTTGTTTTTCTGCGGTTCCAACTTGGATTCCTAGCCCATAGTGCATTGCATTTAATTTAACATTAAATGCATTATTTGGAAATTGGAAATATCTTTCTTATCAACATGCAACCCTAGAAGTGGACAGCATTTTCTCTAGGTATTAAATCACTCCCATGGCCTTGAAATAGCCCTGATTTGAACCCCATCAAAACTATAATGGGCAGAAAAATAGTTAAAAATAAGCCTCAAACCATTCCGGAGCTGAAACAAATAATTCTTAAGGTTTGGTACGAAGATATTTTTCATACAACAGACCTAATCCAGCGATATCTGGCTTAAATTAACATGAAATATCCCATAAATTTCTGCCACACAGATAAAAAGAACATTGAATTTTCTGCGTTATCTAATGCGCATTAAGGTAATGCTAGATTTGGCAGAAAATAATGGAATATATTTTGTAAATTTTAGCCAGGTAACGCCTAAATCTAGCCTGTTGTATGAAAGATTGCAAACATTGTCGTATGGCTCATCAAAGACTACAACCAATTGAGTTCTTTACGCCTCTTTTGGCTTGGAATTATACGAAGGAAAAGTTTACCCGTTTGTTGAAATTAATTATTTTTTTCTGTGCAAATCAAGCACTCCCGTCATGAAACACATAAACACTGATTTGTTATTATAATTTTTGATATTTTTATTAGCTCAGATTACACTAGTTTACAAAATGAAAAAAAAATACGTTTAAACTTTAATGGTTGACTATCGATTTGTATGCAAAATTTTGTGCGAAATTCAATGCGTAGAGGCAATTAAGTAGAGGCACTTTTGAGATATCCAAAAAAAATTGGATAGTTGGGAGAAGGTAAGCAACAGGGGTCGTTTTGGTTAACTATGCGCTGTGACTGAAAGGAGACAAGAATAATGAAAATTAAAACAAAATAAACAAAATAAAACAGGATATTAGATATTGTCTTCAAAATTTGGTAGAAATGAATTATTTGTTGCCTGAAAAGAAACAAAATTAAGAACAAGGATATAAGTAGAATTTTTGGAATACCCCGGGTTTTTGAAGAGTTTGGCCATTTCTCTGAAAAGATACTTAGCGTTATTATTGCGGGCTGTCGGTGGTTGATTACAACTACACAGATAAAAAGAAACATTGAAATTTCTGCGTTATCTAATGCACATAAAGGGAATCCTAGATTTGGCAGAAAATAATGGAATATTTCATGTAAGTTTAAGCCAGGTAACGCCTGAATCTAGCTTCTTGTATGAAAGATTTCAAACATTGTTGTATTGTGCATGAAAAATTGCAAACAATTTCGTTGTTTACGCCTCCTTTGACTTGGAATTAAACGAAGGGAAATTTTACACGATTGTTAAAATTTATTATTTTTTTCTGTGTATGTGTTGGACACTATTGGCTGAAATGAGCATTTAATGAGAATAGTGAGGACATTTTATTGAATAAATTACTATAATACTCAGTTATTTAATAAGCTGAAGCCCATTCGGGCTATAACGGGTGTCCACTAAATAATGAGAACGAAAAGAATGGGTCAGGAAAAAAATACCAGTGAAGTTTTGTTCAAACTGATTTATTTTATTAAAAGGGTCAACTTAAATCTTCAAACTAAGTTTAGTGAATATTGTCATATGGTCCGTGGTCCGCCGTGCGGCGCGCTTAGTCGTTATGCTGGAACATGACCGTTGGACGGCAGCCACATCGATTTTTCGGATGCAGCTTTTGATCCTGTTGGTAAGTTGCTTGGTGTTCTTGGCCTTCCAATTATCCTTGTATACCATGGAGCTCAAAAGACCGAAGAAATCCTCGATAGGACGGCACTGTGGCAAATTTGTCGGATTCCGGTCTTTTGGGACATATGGTATATTTTGGCTCTCCAAAAACGTTAGCGTTTTTTTTGCGTAGTGCGATGATGCCTTGTCCGGCTAAAACACGTATTTGCCATCCGAGTGATGTTGTTTAAGAAATGGGATGAGTATTTTCTGCAAACACTCTCTTTGGTACACCTCCTGGTTGATGGCCAAACCGCTTGGTTTGAACCACGGCTTCGAAATACCCTTATCGGATATTACGATGTATAACATAACCTTCGATTCAAATTTGTGCTTGAACTTATACATTACTTTTGGAGGAGTAGTAGATTTGTCCTTAGTGTAGAATCGGTCGTTTCCCGGTATCTGAGACTTCGAAAGAGGAAAGTAGCTTTCGTCGTCCAGAACGAAAGATTTTCCGCCGTAATTCCGAGTCATCCAGCGGCATTGGGATTTCACGGTTTGAATCTGCTCATCTGTGTACTCTGGGGATCTGGTTTCTTTCTACACACTATTCCTTCTTTCTTTAGCGTCTTGCAGATGAGTGACTTCGAACAATGGAACTTTCGGGCTGCTTCCCGTTGACTTACCGAATCCTTGTTGTTGAACATGCTGCGCAGCGGCGGAGCGTTTTCTCATTCATTATTTTCGCTGGACGGCCGCAACCTTTCTTCCGGGTTACTCTCATGCATGCCAGGATACGGTATACGGTGGATACCGGAACTTTTCACGACAAAAATGGTCCACCGTGTATTTTTCCACGATCTTCGTTCGCTTGAAAGAATTGTACAACGCGCGCGCGCAGTTCTTCCTGTTTCGACGGCATGCTGAACACGACTGAACATGTTAGAGTGAAATAAGAGTGTATGAAAATTTTCTGGAGAGTGCAACGATTCATTCATCTAAAGTGACATTTCTATGCGGCCGTTTTTGTTCTGATGGAAAAGTATTGAAATCATTCTCATTTTTTAGTGGACACCCGTTATCTGATGAACTAAGTCGGCTGTGCCACTTAATAGCCCCTTATTCTTGAAATGTTGCTAGTTTATACTTTTACTGTCACGCTTCATGGTTAGTGAGTTGTTTGAAGATAATTCACAGCTCAAAAAAGTAGTGAGAATTTCTGTTCAACATAATGCACATAAATGGAGCGTCACAAAACATCTACATTTAAATAATAACTCGTGTAAAGTTCTGGGACCTTTCATACATTATCGATATTGTTGTATGCAAAAATTTATCTTTGTTAGAACTATTTCATGCAAGTTGATGCTTTGTGCGGAATGAAGTACAACTTCACATGTTCTGATATTTACAATGAAGATTCAGATTTTCATTTTTCTGTGAATTTAGTGATTTGATCTATAAACAAATCATCTGAAAGCTCTTTTCTCTTTATGTCTTCCGCTCAGCTACTCTCAATGTATGCTTCCCTAAGCAGTCCCTCCGCATCCTGTAATAACCTAATTAGAATTTCACAATCCACCGATACCACATCACGAGAGAAATTCCTTCCGCCTAACATGCAAGGTGGCGGAATATTACAACTTGAAAATATTGTAAAAGAAATCGATGAATCAACCCTCGCAGTTTTATCGCTAATACGCTATTATGACAAATTTACGAGCTCACAACTGCATGTTAGTTTGTGATATGAAAAGTGTTAAAATTCATTATCAAAAAGTCCGCGCTTTGATGAAGCACGGTACCCGAACTTTGGGTTTGGAAATTTGTGTCGCTTTACAAATTCTCAAACGAATGTGCAAAAGCACGTTGGCCAGTATTTAGTATCAACCAGTGGGTACGTGTGCTCCAATGAAGTGGCTAAGAGCAGGGTGTTTGTCGGTATTAGGAACGAAAAATGTGTAAACAATCCATGATTTCGGGTAGTGACGTAAAACTCCAAAAACAAGCGAATGATAACAAAGCAAGTTAAGTTTTTTTTCGCATCCTTTTAGTGCACAAAAAGGCATTTTTCCGCCGAAACCTTTTGAAAATTTTACCAATAACCGAAAATAAACATTCCATCTTGTGATTTGCTGCTGTTGTAAATTGTTGTTTTTGGAGATTTACGTCAGGCATTTTTATAAAAAACATGTTGTGCATCATGTCACGAACACAATGGCAGTATTTTGCATCACATTAATACAACTTAACCACTTCTTCTTCACCTGTATAGACCTCATTGTGGGTGGTCTACTCCAGGTTCCCCTTCTTTTGAACTCACCTACAATTTAATTTACCCATTGAGTTGGACACATCACAATAGAAGATATCTAGGGTTTTTTTTCATTAGGGCGAATCTGCAATTAAGAGATTCTCTTTGATTACTCTCTCTTTCATTCATATTCCATTCAGCGTTACGTTTTTCATTCTACTATTTGAAGAGTATGCTAGCCAGCACTGTTGTGTTTCTATCTGTACTAAAGAATCCCTCGAAAGATTTATAATGGCGCTGTAATAAATGAATGAGAGCGAGAGAGGAGAGAGCCTCTCATTGTAAGATCCGCCATTTTGAAAAAAAAATCCTAGATATTGTTATGGAGCACGGACGTTAGGTTACTAGATGTATGAAATAAAGTCTATAAGCTATTTAGAATTTTATTTAAAAAATCAAAATTTGGCCAACACCCACCACATATTCACACCTGTGTTCAGTTAAATTTAAGAATATGAATTTAGTAATAACAAACAAATTATTTTTAGTTAATACCTATTTTTTCATAATTTTTGACCAACTCATCGACGGTTCCCTCATAATCGGGACTTCTGAACATTCGCAAAAAGTTTGTGACAACACGCAGAAACGATTTCCACGCTGCTTCCTCACCTGGTGTCAAAACTGTATTAAGGCTTGTTCACGACAAAATCTGGACTCCCCTGAATACGTATATCTCTGAAAATGCTTCATTATTGCGTGAAATATTTCGCAGACTGATGAACGTTCATTATGTAAAATCAATTTTTAAGTCAGTAAGAAGAGTCAGTGAGAAAACTTGCGGAAAAGCTTGGTTTTCCTGCAATCACTGTCCAAAACATTCACAAATCTATCGATACACGTTTGACAACAGGCCAGGAAGGCTGGGAGCGGAACAAAAACGGATCTCAGGAAACACCAGAAGGACCCAAGAGGCTGCTACTCCCACGATGAGCGTTAGATAAAGCTTCCCTGGCATGACAATTTCCACGATGATGACGATTTTCTTTCTGCTGAAAGCATTTTATGCGATTAGAATATCGCTGACTGAATGGAACTGCTCGAAAAATTTGACAACCAGAACTGCCAGAAATAAAATGACAAATCTCGCTTACAAATATTTAATCAGTAAAATTTTCTTCTGACATAGCAAGAAAATCGCAGTTTTTACTATCCATGCTAGGGATTTTTTTCGTTGCCTTTTCTGCGTTAGGCCGCCAGGCGAGTCGACGTCAGTTCCGTGTCCGTATTGAAGAAAGTTCACGGTTTTCTCAAGAGCACCATACCAATCCACCTTAAAAACATGGTCGAGAGAACAGGCTTCATAAACCAGCACCTGGAAGCCCTCACCGAAGAGCAAATCAGTAGAATGGAGGCTGGTATATGTAAATTTCCAGAGCTCGCGAACCTCCCTGTAGGAAACTTAGTATTACGGAAATATAGAGAAACCAGAAGATTTTAATTTAATTAGAGGAGAGAAAGAGCCTTGCTGATGAAACTGGCGGGGGCTGTGAAAGCAAAAGGCAATTAAAATTTTGGAATTTTTTCGAGGCCTCTATGCTCAACAACAAACGAGCTCAGAGAGAAATAAGAGTGTGTATGCGTTAGCTCTTTCTCTCCTCTTTCTGCTAGTATTTTCTGTTTTGTATATGCTTGCTCAGTTTTGCTCAAAATGCCGTCGAAACAAGAAGTATTTCGCGAGCGCGTTGTACAGTTCTACGAACTGCACAGAAATCTCGGCAAAACGTATACGGTACAACATTTTAAAAGCGAAAATGTTGCGACTTCGACTGTTTACCATATCCTAAGATCCCCAACAACTGCTCGCAAGCAAGGTAGTGGAAGACCAGCCAAAATTATGGACGCAAAAGGACTTCGTTCTCTTTCTCGTGCCTTCAACAACAAGGATTCACTGAACCAACGGGATGCCGCAAAAAAAGTTCAACTGTTCTCACCAGTACATCTGCAAAACATTGAAAAGAGTCGGAACAAAGTGCCGAAAGAAGACACGAGCCCCGGAATATACTGATGCACAGATTTCAACGCTGAAATCCCAATGCCGTTGGTTGATTAAAAATTATTCCGGAAAAAGTTTTGTTTTGGACGACGAAAGCTACTTCCCTCTTTCGAAGACGCAGATTCCGGAAACGATCGATACTATTCAACGGATAGTTCTACTACACCTCGAACATAAAATATAAGTTTAAACATAAGTTTGAACAGAAAGTGATGCTGTACATTGCCATTTCCGAGAAAGGCATTTCTAAGCCATGGTTCAAGCCTTCTGGTTTGGCAATCAATCAAGATGTGTACCAGAACGAATGTTTCAAGAAAATTTTGATCCCGTTTCTACAAAAACATCATGCTGATGGACAATACGTGTTTTGGCCGGATAAAGCGTCATCGTCATAAAAACACAATCGTTCTTGAATACAAATTCGATCCCATTTGTACCCAAAAACCACAACCCGACAAATCTGCCTCAGTGTCGCCCAATCGAAGATTTCTTCGGGGTTTTGAGTTCCTTGGTGTACCAAAAATAACTGGAGAGCCACGAATGTCAAACAGTTGATTGGTAGAATCAAGAGATGCATTCGCAAAGTTGACATGGAGGCCGTACAACGCTCCTGTTCCGACATCAAACGGAAGCTTCGCCGAACATCCGATTACGGACCGTTTTCAAATGTTCACTAATTTTTTTTCAACAATGGACAATGTATCTTTTATTTGAATAAATCAGATCTTCTTCAACTATGTTTGTCTTTTTTTGACAGCTTGAAAAAGAAATTCCAAAATTTTAGTTGCCACCCGTTAGTTGCATGGATAGGAGATGCCACGGACGAACTTGCCCTAATTACTAGGATCAGTGACTTCTTCAACTTAACAGAAATTAGAGTACCCATCATGCTTAATTTAATATGAAACCATTATCAGAGTGATAACAACCTGTCAGACTTTAATGCATGAGACAGAAAACATATAGCAGTATAGACATAAAACAACATCCATGTAGAAGCAGATGATACTAGTGCAATTCATTCGTAGGCACTCTTTAGGGACGCAACCATCAGAAAAATCTTGGAATTTACTTATTTATAAATAAATGTGGCTAAAACAGAAAGTTTTTGGAATCGGAACTCTTTCTTTATTCAGCATTTATAATTCGTATTTTTTGTTACATGAAATGCTACAGAAACAATGGTACTGAAGAATACAGCAATCTACAACAACAGTTACATGCGATACGCATTAATATGGATCCTCACAATTATCGAGCAAAAATTACTTGCTTCTTATGTAAACCTGTAATACGGTGAAAGGGGAAGTCGAAAAATATCCAACTTTGTTGCTCAACTGCGTTAAACCGTACCGAACGAAATGCCTTGATCCTGCAACACAAGGACTAGAAGCTACTCTTTAAAAAGAGCCATTGACCGGAATCTCTACATATGGAGCTCTTTATGAAGCTTTGGAGGATACAGTTATAACTCTCGCAAATACCAGCACCAACAATTACAATGTACTAGGGATGATAATTACAACTTCACAACTTTCGGTTACGTAATAAAGAATAACTTCTAGTATTTTTATAATATGCAGATTCAAACTTGACAAACTAAACTCATTCGATAGTCAAGCGTAGGTAATAATGGTTTTTTTTTACCACCGAAACAAACGTAAGCAAAACTATTGATTTTGTTCCGGAAAACTTGCTTGCTTGGATTCACTTGCTCGAAATAATCAAAATAAATTTCAACACTGCTGCCAGAAAAGAAAAGGGTAGCTCAATATTCGTCTCGAATGTCATAGCTGCCGGACATCCATAACTTTGCTCGCGGTTCGAGTAAGAATCGGTGACGATGAGACGCGATTACGCGATTAATTTCGCGATCCATAACACTGTTGCGGTTAATGGCGATAGTGGAAGCGATGGTTTTTCTGTGTGAATTTGATAAGGATTTGCAGCGATCCGATTTGAAATCGCAAAGTGGCGTACCCCTCGAGAAGGACGCGAAGGTAAAGCAAATATTGCAGAAGAGACGAGATCTTTCAGTACGTTGTGTGTGTGTGTGTGTGTGTGTGTGTGTGTGTGTGTGTGTGTGTGTGTGTGTGTGTGTGTGTGTGTGTGTGTGTGTGTGTGTGTGTGTGTTCTCATTGGTCGGCAACGGTATTATGGGAGAAATCTGTTTATATCAGTCCCTCAAGTGACCATTGGAGGCAGCTTTAATCCGAGAGCTAGAAAGTGATAACTTTACTGCTGATCCAGCAACCCATTTCAGAATGTCTCGAGAGTCACGCCCATTCCGAGGTTACTTTCACATACAATAAGCTCCACATGTAAACATGACCGATATCATTTGGATAATGGCACTGCAAAACATTGTTATATAGTTAAAGTCAGATACATCTCACCCATGGCCGCTTCCTTAATTACACTCGCTTGTTCATTCGTAAACATGAAAATTCTCGACGTTCACTCGTAATTAGCTTCATGCACTCGTGACAAAATAAGCGCAAAAATTGACGTTGCCAAACCGCCCGTTAGATTGCATATCTGTAAGTTGCATACCTACACAACTACGTGGTGAACGCATCTGAAATTATGTGGCAGCCTTTCACGCATGCGTGTGCATTGTCTTCGTTTGCTGCTTCTGACAAATAAATGGCCGTTTTTTACATGCATTGGTCTTTTTTTTTCACTCCACACTGCCAACATCAAATTCCGCTATGAGGCGACTCTATAACGAACTTCAAAACTGCAAATAATTATCGATACACTCGCGACAAAGCAGACAAACACTCAAACTTAATAATTCATGTCCGGATGTCACAAAACTACCACTAATAAACAAAACTAAGCTGATGTAACTCTTCTTCCGGGTGCTGGGGCGAACCACAAAAAAAAACAAAAAATGTGGAAAAACTACGACACTCATACATTTTGGGAGGGAATCGATAATATTCGCTACGTAAATTCCAAAACTCGTCAATATTTTATGATTTCACTGTTAGTTAGAGTTAAATTACGAATTATTGTTTGATTTTTTTTCCCGAAAACGACGTAGCAAAAACAAAACAAGTCAGTTTCAAAGCACGGCTTGCTGCGATTTTCAGATTTTCCGGTACGTACTGTGGCTAAAAAATTAAAATGTCCCCAACTTTCATGCATACTTCCAAGCACCGACACGGTATGAAACGTTCAAGGTGAAAACTGTACCGAAACGTAAGAATAAACAGAATGTGACGGCTAAAACCCGGCCTCGCAAGTTGTATCGCGAATATCTGATGAAGTTTTCGTGCGTGACTATGGACGATGAACTTATGGGCTGAAAGATTTTAAGCAGCTTCCCGGAATGTTTCATTCTACTGCCATGCAACGGAACGGTGTAGAGGAGCATTTCAGGACGAAGAAAAGGGCCAAGTTTCCCAAAAAAGATTTAGTTTGGCAGGCAATGGTCGAGCAAGCCAAAGCTTCATCACTACCGGAACGGTAAACAAGGATGTATCCCGTAAGGAATGCCTGAAGAAGCAATTGTTATCATTCCTACGCAGTTATAACGCTCCCTTTCCATCAGGCTTGATTTGGCATTTTGTCACAATGCCAAAGATGTTTTGGAATGATATAAAGCGAATGGAGGCCATGTTGTACCGAAAGAGGCGAATCCACCTAACTGCCCAGAGTTGCGACCTATCGAGCGATATTGGGCTCGCGTGTAGAGAGATCTCTCTGAGAGAACTGCGAGAAATCGATTTAATCCCCACTAGACTAGAGTACTAGAAGTTATTCATGTTATAATAGAAACAATGAAAAATTGGCTCCGCCAAGCTAGCGCTATTGAGCCGTCCAAATAAATGAAAAGCATAAAAAAAGTTCATGCATCTAGATTTTGCCTCCAGAGGATTCGGTTCGACAATCCACCCACTCGTTTCATTGGATGTCAATTCAATTAATTGCCTGCAACGAGACCAGGCTTGGCACATGCAGCTATTTTTTGTGTGCGCTTTGAGTAACGGATTCCTCTCGAAAAGGATCTCAATCATCTCCGGATTATCTTCGGCTCATCGTTGAGGTGCATTTTCACAGTCACCTGCAGCAAAAACCCAATCATATCTCACTTCAAAAGGAGCATGCTGCTAGCACCCACCCCACCACGCACTATGCAATGCACGTATTGTTTTGTCTGTCTACTGCCCTCGAGTTATAAGATGCCATGAGAATCTTCAATATTTCCCATTGAGTGCGTCTAACCCAGGTGCAGGGCTTGCCAGATACCGGTTCCTCTTCGGTGAAAAAGTCAATCGAGAAGACCGGAGAACACGAAGGAGACATTCTCCCGATAGGCGGGGGGGTGCTGCGGGGGGAGAATTGTGGAATTCCACTAGCCTCAAGGCAGTCCTTATTGGCAGTCAATTGTACTTTTCCCGAGCGAGTAGGGTTGCACTTTTGTAATTTTCCGTTCCGATACATTTTTTTTCTGTTGCAGCAGCTTCACTTAAACAAATAATTAAGTACGATGGTCGCCGCGTTCCGTCCCTTCAATAACAATTGGATATTGTTTTTTTTTTCAACAACACAATTCCAACAACCCCAGGCGATGGGAATGCAGCAGAAATGGGGTAGCAAACAGGAGCAAAAAGCATCCCTTCCATTCAGCAGCAGCTCAGGGAACCATTCGACCTTTACTATGCTGCAGCTTAATTCGATCGTAAATCTCGACTTTATGTTTGCTCTCGAGGAGACGTGCACTCGGCGGACACTGAGCTTTGGTTTTTCGTTTTTTGTTCTGCGCGCTTGGCATAATATTGCTTTCGTCAAAACATTAAAGTTTCATTACCGTTACCGAGAGAGTATTAGTTAGTACCGCACCATCGGGTTTCGGTTTTAGATTTTAAGCTAAACGATCGGAGGTGTCGATGGCTTCGATTTTCAATGTTGATGATATTGGAGGGGACGATTTTCGTAGCACGCGTGATTTTTCAACTAAATTGGGGCAAATTTTCCTAAATAGAAGATCTTTATCATTCCACGGCGATTGTCATCAGCTTGGAGCAGATTACATTTTATGATGGAAACCCTTTGGGATTTTATAGTTGCATTTTGCAAATAGTAAAATCAGCGCTCTATGACAGTATTGTTGGTCGAAGCAGTTGGTAATGGTTGTGGTCTTCTTGAATCAACAAAGGATGCTGTTGACCCGAAAAAAACTGTTTTTATTGAATCAAAGAGAAGAGGATGAGAAGCGTACATAAGCGCTTCATCGGTTCAATGCAGTCAGTGTCCCGAAAGTAAATACAGCTGGGAACTGAGTTGGGGAAGCGATGCAGTCATTTGCAGTACTTGTGGGTACTGGGTTGTGATGTAACGATAGCAGTTGTGGTGATAAACTGTTTCATTTAAAAATCGATTGAATATAATATAATTTGAAGC
Source organism: Aedes japonicus (assembly GCA_034211315.2). Taxonomy (NCBI): domain Eukaryota; kingdom Metazoa; phylum Arthropoda; class Insecta; order Diptera; family Culicidae; genus Aedes; species Aedes japonicus. The sequence continues at coordinate 128,722 of JASCZW010000188.1, read as the reverse complement.
TTTGTTCAAAAAGGAAATTATGTCAATGTTTTATGGATGAAGCTCAAGCAAAAATCAAGTCCATTATAAGTTAAACTACTGAAATAACACTTCGAGATAGAATTATTTTGCTAGAGTAATCTTCCATAGCGGAAACGCTGGCTCTGTTTTCTCTCACCAATCAACAGAGGCCCAACTGTTTTGGGGCCTCCCTTCGTCGCCCAGCAAAGCAGTTCAAAATAACAAGGGATGTTCCGTCATGATGAAATGTATATCATACAACGGCTTGATACATCGACTACCACAAGTCACAACACAATCTATTTTCCTGCAGAAGAAAACAGTATGGAAATGAATCAAACAATTTAAGCTGCATTCGAAACATAAGAGGCAGCAACATTATACGGCACTGACTGCTTATATAAATCGTAAAACGAATTGGTCACTGTTTTGTTACTCAATTATTTATTGACATATTTATTTATGAAAATATTTGTATTGTTTTTTAGTTTGTTCAAAAACTCATTACTTATTAATTATGTTTTGCATGTATTGATTTATACATTTATTTATTTATTGAATTATTTTTCTATGTATTTATTTGTTTATTCATTTTTGAATTCATATATGCATTGTTTAATTAACTTGTTATTTTATTTATGGATTAATTTATTTATTTACATATGTATTTATTAATAATTAAATTTATTTATTCATTGAACTTAATATTCATTTATTGAAATAATTCGTTCCTTAATTAATTTATTTGTTTATTTAATTAAAAGATTATTAATTTATTTATTGTTGCATTTATTATGTAATTTATTTACTTATCCATTTAATAACTTACCGATTTATTTGATTTTTTTTATGCATTCCTCTACTTATTATTAGTTTGTAATTTGTTTAATTTTTTTATTTTGTTGTTTATTTGAACATTTATTTATTCATTTATAACAAAATGGATCAATTAATTTATATCTGTATCAATTGATTTGTTTCTTTATTTTCTTTTTTATGTACTTATTTATTTATTTATTTATTTGTGTATTCATTTATTAATTTATGTATTTATTTAATTATTTATTAATTTATTCATTTATTTATTTATATACTTACTTGTTCATATATTTATTTATTTATTAATATGCGCACATAATCGTTTACGTATATATTTATATTTTTATTAATTTTTTTATTTCTTTATTCATATATACATATTTAATTTTTTACTTACTTGTTTAATCATTTATGTATATATATATATATATTTATATATATATATATATATATATATATATATATATATATATATATATATATATATATATATATATATATATATATATATATTTATATATATATACAGGGTGTTCGGTTCCTTAGTGCAAATATTTTAAGAGGCGATAGAAGATCATATTTGAAGAAAAAAAATGTTCTACGCATATGATCAAATCTCAAAAACCACGAAGTTATTAAACTTTTTCTGTTTTGGTCTATGCTTGCCAGAAATTGGCTCTAACTCTAAAACCATGCCATCAAACAAAAAACTGTTACCTTTATCGGATAGTTTGGTAAATTTCCAACTTAAAAGCGTCCTTTTTACTTTCTGTAAGTTGCATTTAGACACATTTCAGGATAAACGAATCTAAAACTTTTGTTTTTCTGCGGATTTTCCTTATTATTTCAAAAAATACGTAATAAAGTTTATTGTTTTGTCTAACCAAAAGATGCCTCTCAAACCGCTCTACAACTCTCTTTTTGACACCAACTTTCTATCTTGTTTAGTTTTGTCGCAAATTTGTACTAAACACATCTGGTTGGGTCGTTAATCAACGGTTGCGTAAAACACGAATTCAACCCACCGTGCGTTGCTGTTGACGTCTGTTTGCAGCGCGCATAGCACACTTGATCGCCACGTGGAGTGACGGTATGAAAAGTGTGACAAAAAAAACAATGCTGCGGACGGTTCAATTGAACGCATGATGAAAATTGAAAATGTCCTTTTTTCTCGATACCATTGTACATTGAACTTGTTCATTGAACTAATTAGGTATTTTCCAATGATTATTCAAATTAAAACACTGATCTTCGTTTTTCTTCATAAATTTATTTCAATAGTTGCTCAATGTGTCCTCCATTTTCTTGGATGCAGTACATGATCCTCCTTCCGGTCTCTTCCACAAGGTTAATATTATTCATTTTCTCTGTATCTTTCGGGCAGCAATAAAAATTCGGTCAATTAGCTGTTCGCAAGTATTGATTGTCGCCAAATACACCTCTTCCTTCATGCACCCCCATAAAAGAAGTCCATGGGAGTCAAATCCGACTCCTTGGGGGCCAGGAATCGGCCCATTCCGTCCAATCCACGTGTTCCCGATAGTTGGCGTTCAGAAAATGTCTTACCGCATTTGTGGAATGAGGTGGGCTCCGTCCTGTTGAAACACCAAGCGCCGTCTCACAGCAAGTGGACATCCTCCAGCAAGATTGGAAGCTCGTTCTCTAAAAATTCCAAATACTTCACACTGTTTAGCGAACCTTCGATAATGTACGGCCCGATGAGCTGTCGGTCAATTATACCGGCCCATACATTAACGGAAAACCGGTACTGTGTTCTTGTTTCTTTGACCACTCTTGGTTTTCAATCGCCCACGTGTGGTCATTGTGGGTATTGAAGTATCCTGCACGGGTAAAGGTGCACTCGTCCGTCCAAAGGATGCTTTTCGAGAAAAATGCATCCTCATCCCTTTTCGCTGTCATAATCCTGCTGAACTCAAGCCGGAGTGGTTTATCTCTTTCCAGAAGCTCCTGAACTTGCAGCGCATGAAACGGATGTATATTCTCTTGTTTAAAACGTTCCATACGCTCCAGTGAGAGACCGGTAACTGAGCTGCAACTCGCCTTGTACTGGTTTTGGGATCGTTTCTCCAGTTCTTAAAATTCTCTCCTCCATGGCCGGCGTCAGCGATCGGCGGGGCTGGTCGGCTTGAGTTGCAGTCCAAAATAACGTTCCATTCCGAACCGACGGTGTGTAGACGTGAAGGTTCCTGTCTCAACGTAATGTTTACAAACTAAACATCTTACACACTTGTATTATTTTTACATACTTGCGTTTGGCAGTCGACGGTTGGGAAATCTGCGTCCATATTCTTGTTGGGCTTTCGTTGCCACACAGTTGGCAAAACCGTAACAGAGATGAATATCCGCCAGCTCTTCTGGAGAATACATGTTTGTTTTCTGCCAGCTGTAAATTTCTGTTTAGATTTTTCTTCTTTCATACCGTCACTCCACGTGGCGATCAAGTGTAAGCTATGCGCGCTGCAAACAGACGTCAACAGCAACGCACGGTGGGTTGAATTCGTGTTTTACGCAACTGTTGATTAACGACCCAACCAGATGTGTTTAGTACAAATTTGCGACAAACCAAACAAGATAGAAAGCTGGTGTCAAAAAGAGAGTTGTAGAGCGGTTTGAGAGGCATCTTTGGTTAGACAAAACAATAAACTTTATTACGTATTTTTCGAAATAATAAGGGAAAATCCGTAGAAAAACAAAAGTTTTAGATTCGTTTATCCCTGAAATGTGTCTAAATGCAACTTACTGAAAGTAAAAAGGACGCTATTAAATTGGAAATTTACCAAACTATCCGATGAAAGTAACAGTTTTGTGTTTGATGGCATAGTTTTAGAGTTAGAGCCAATTTCTGGCAAGCATAGACCAAAACAGAAAAAGTTTAATAACTCAGTGATTTTTGAGATTTGATCATATGCGTAGAACATTTTTTTTTCTTCAAATATAATCTTCTATCGCCACTTAAAATATTTGCACCAAGGAACCGAACACTCGTATGTATATATATATATATATATATATATATATATATATATATATATATATATATATATATATATGTATTTATATATATATATATATATATATATATATATATATATATATATATATATATATATATATATATATATATTTATAAATATATATATATATATATTTATATAAATTTATATATATATATATATACATCAATTTATTTATTTTCTAATTGAATTTTTGAATTATTTATTAATTTAATTTTTTTTTTTACTTATTTATTTTCCGTCAGCCTATTTCCTCACATGGTGACAATCACCGACGCCAGGGAGACGACTCCACCACCTGGACCCTACCTAACGACTCATGACTATGAACCGGGACCAACGGCTTTACTTCCCTTCCGAAGGAAGACGTGACCAAGATTTTTTCGCCTCAGAAAAACCACCAACGTCGACTGGGATTGAACCCAGGCCCACTGGGGTGCCGTGAAGTCACGATTAATTTCATAATGTTTTTATTAATATATCGATTCATATATATATATTGATCTATTAATTTACTAATTTATTTATTAATACATCGACTGTTTATTTTTAAACTTTTATATTTGATTAATTATTGATTTATTGATTAGTTTATAAATTTATTTATGTTTGATGATAAAGTTAACTTATTGTTATCTTAATCAATTAATTTATTAATTTTATTTATTTTCTTGTTGTTTGATTTATTTATGAATTTAATAATGTATTCATTTATTTATTCAATTATGTAATGTGTAATCCATTAAAGCATTTTTTAATTTAGTTAGTAACCTTTTAATTAATTCAATGATTCACAATTTTATTCATTTAATTATTTTCTTTTGTTTTTCGTATGAGCTTATATATATTTATTGCATTTTTCTAATTATTTATCTTTTTATTAATTTATTTCTTTTTATTAATTCATTCATTTATTTATTTATTTTCTATGCGTATATGTATTAACTGATTCGGTTATTTAGTCATTTATTCATTTATTCAAATAATTTATTTATTTGTATCATAATTTTTCTATTTATACATATGTTACGTTATTTATTATTCATTTATTTATTCATTCAGTGAATAACAAATTTTTCTTTTATATTTATTGATTTTTCAAATAGTAATTTTTTAAATTTGTATTATATTAACTCTTTCATGCATCTTTTTATTTATTTTATTTATTAATTCATTGATTAATTTATAAATTAATTCATTTTAACATAAATTTATTTATTCATTGATATATTTAAAGCATTCATCAATAAAGTTGTTCATTCATTTGTTAATTTATTCATTAATATTCCTTTAGATTTCTGTGTTATTTGCTTATTTTTTATTTTTTTATTTACTCATTTTTCTATTTATTTTTTCATTCAGTTTTTGATTTATTCATCTTATTATAAATTCACATTTTGATTAAAAAATTAGTTTATTTACTAATAAGTTAGTATTTGATTTTTGATTAAAAAATTAGTTACTAATATACTAATATATTTAATAAATTATTTATTTTTTTGGTTATCTATTTAATTATTTATTTTGGAATTTATTTGTTTATAGATTTTATTATTGATTCATTTATTTATTCAGTTTTTTATTTTTTTTATTTGTGTATTCATTTATTCATTTATTTATTTATTTTCTTACTAATTTATTTATTTATTTTGTTTTGATTTCTTTATTAACTAATTTAATTAATTATTCATTGTTTTTTTTCATTAAGTTTTAAATGCTTTTATTTATTAAATTTCTATCTTATTTATTTATTTAAGTTATGTATAATTTATTTAAAAATCATTAGTCTTGTTATTTATTTATGAATTTTTTATAGATCTATTTATTATTTTTCCTCAATTTAATCATTGATTGATTGATTTATATTTATATTTATATATTATTTATATTTATATTTATATTTATATATATATATATATATATATATATATATATATATATATATATATATATATATATATATATATATATATATATATAAATGTTTGTTTATTTATTTATTGATTTAGTTATCAATTAATCGTTGATTTATTTATTAAAATATTTACTTTTCATTCAGATATTCCAAATATTGGTTTTTGTTGTATTCATGTATTTATATATTTAAAAATCCATTTTTTTTTTCAATTATCTACTTATTAATATATTTATTGGTTTATTTATTCATATTTTTTTATTATTTTGTTTTTTTATTTATTATTCAATTTTATTTATGACCAAAATACTTCATTTATTTATTTATCTTTTTATTTAATTATCGATATTTTTATTTATTTTTTCACCTTTCTAGTTTTTTAATGATCTGATTTTATTTATTTATTCATTTCAATATTTTAATAACGAATTATACATATGTGTATTCATTTATTTATATCTAAGTTATTTATTTATTTATTTACTTATTTACTTACTTATGTAATTATTTATCTACATCATTAAGTGTATAATTTATCAAATCATTTACTCGTTTAATAGTTTCTTAATGAATTTGATGATATATTTGTTTGCTCAATATGTAAATTATCGTTTTTATTCGTTATTCGTTGTAATCACTTACCTGAATTTTCATCTGTTACACATTCATAATTTTTCATGCACTACTTTAGAATATACTGACACCATTAAGGATAAAACAAGAAGACAACCTTTTGATTTCCATAGTTGAGGCCAAGTGGATGAAATTGAATTACGATCTATACTATACTGATGTCGAAACGACCCGTACATCGATAACCAATATAAAGGTCTTCTAATTTGTGCCAAATATATGGATATTAAAAAGTGGTGTATGCAATTTTTTCTTCGTTGTCTGTGAATCTTTATTTCTTTTTAATACCTAATTTTATTTACAATTTGTTTCAATTTGTTTAAGAAAGTTTACAAAACTAATGATTTAAGTACAATTATTTATTGTTTATATTACCAAACAAATTCATGCATTTATTTTCATATGCCTTTTTTTATTTATTAGTTTATTCCTTAACTCATTTATTTATTAATTGATTTTTTTAATTTAACCAATTGACCTGTTCTTATTTGATTAACTTATTGATTTCAAAACTTCTAAACTATTGGTATTTATTTATTCAATTGTATATAAATTATGAACGGAGTTTCGTAGCAGCAAATAAATCACCATCATCAGCACCATGATTAGAACCAGCAGCACAAACGACAACAACAAATAAATTTAGTTCGGTTTGGAAGTTAGACGAAGTTACATGTAGTTGCCTTTTTTAAAAAGAAAATCCCGAAACATTGATTCTATTAAATTAATCAATTTAACACTTGATCTTTCTGTTAATTAATCAATTCATTTGTTTTCTTATATGATTATTATTATTTATTAAGTAACTTGAATATTAATTCAAAACTTAATGTGCACATTAAGGAATCAATCTCTAAATATTATTGATTTATTCATTTATTCATCTGTAAATCCAATCATTCATTGATTTTTTTGCAAAATTTATATGTTGAGGAGTTGATTAATATTTATGTGAAAAAACACAACCGTGCGTACAACAGATAACATATCGACAGATTGCTGCATGGGATCGTGGAACGTGTTGCTGTCATCGGTCTCTCAACGTCGAAGTCAACACAGCTCACCACTACAAATGCCGACCAACTATATATGAACAGTAGAATAATTGCATATGCATTTTTTAAGGATAAGACAATACCCTAGGATTAAATAGATTTAGTTTTTATGACCAGACAGGAAAAGGCCAGCTCGATGAGCAGACGGTCATTGGACCGATTTTAATAAGTTTTTGTTTAGTTGTAATAAATGTAAGATGTTTTTGTTTAGTGTTACTTAAATATAGTGTTTTGAAGTGTAGTTTGTGTAAATAAAGTTGGTTGTATTTTTACCTGATGGTGCCGTTTTCTTGAACCTGTTGGTACTCACCCCGCTGGAAGAAACCCAGAACAATAAGGCCACCGGATACCAAGGAGGAAGTTCGGCCACCAATCATCTCATCAGAGGACCCAATCCTGGAAGGTAGAACCAGTCCTGAACTAACAAATAATTATCTATCAACAAGTAAATAAATTTTATTTTACAAAAAATTCCAAAATGATTTTTTTATATATTAATTCAGTTAACATCATTTAAGTGATTTAGTTATTCATTTATTAGAAGATTTTTTTTTTTTGGTTTTTTGGTATGAAAAAAACATATATTTATATGTGTACCAGCTGAACTCGGTGCGAGTCTTGCAACTAAATCAATGAAAATTTAATAGAACTAGCGCGCTTATGGTTTTTATTTCGGAATGATTTTTTTTTTAATTTTTCGATTCCAATGTGTTTAGTTTCAGCAAAAAAAAAGTCAGTTTGTTCATTGATTCGCTGGATCAGTTGTTTCTACCATGGTTTTTTTTTCTGCAGAAGCATTTCATAGACAAAAAAATTATCTTCGAACGATGCCGTATCCTGTCAGGTTGAACGGAATTTTCTCTAGCATAGCCTCAGATTCGAACTTCTATCAGAACATGCTGCTCAAACATCTATAACAACATGCTGCTTACCCGAGAAATACACATTATGTTTATAGCTGCCTGGATAATTCTCATGTTTGGTTGAATTTCATTTGTGGGAGGGGTCTCGAACCAACATAGAAAAAATCCAGCCTCCAAAAACCCCCTCATGCCAAATTTGGTTCCATTGGCTTGATTAGTTCTCGAGTTATACAGAAATTTGTGTTTCATTTGTAAGACAACCTCCCACCACCCCACCCCATTTCTGATGGATTCTCATATTTGGTTGAAATTTGTGTTCCAATTGTATGAAAGCCCATTTCCCCCCTTTCTGATAGGGGAGTGGTCACAAACCCCCATAGAAAAATGTGTTGCCTCCGAAACCCACACATGCCAAATTTGGTTCCATATGCTTGAAAAGTTTTCGAATTATGCAGAAATTTGTGAATTATTTGTAGGATTATTCCTATTCCTATGCTAGATACTTCCAATCTTCGTACGGGTAACATCCACATAACAACTTCTATTGTGATGACAATTCTTGAATTTTTCACACTTGTGGACAATCCTACTTGAAATTTTTTCGTTGTCGGCTTTCTTCTTGGCATACGATGGCCAAAAATGCACTTTAAATAATTTATTCCAAGCAAAATAACTTTGAAAGTGTTATCAAATAAAACGTTTCGACGGGATTATCAACTTATGGGTTTCCATAGCTATTATTAGAGAGCATTCTTCGCCCGGTACTATTTATGGATCAATAAGTTTGTGTGATAATTCCAATTACACCCTTTATACCAAATGTGGAGAGATTTACTCATGCTAATAATTTGTTAATAACCAAACCGGAAATCCGGAAATGTGGTCCCAACAACTTCCAAATACATACAACATTCCAAAAATATTTGGTTTAGTTTTGGTTTCCTTATTCGAGAGACATTCAACCTACATATGTACACCAAAAACATTTTAGCCAACATGTTGTAAAACCAATCATTGTTCCATACTTAAAATCGACGAATCAACTAATAAGGTGAAAAACAGGCACCACTATGCCCAGCAATGCCCTCAAGGTTTCCATTCCAACAACGCTGTGTTGATTCGTACAGATTCTCTCCGCTTTTGGTTGTGGTTGAGTTTCCGTGAAAGATAAACAAACAACAGCCTTAATTCCTGTATTTATGAGCTTCGGGTATTGACACTTTGTGTTTCACCATTCTATTGAAGCATTTCAGCAGCAGGAGCAGCAGCACCACCCCGCCCGATTGAAGCGACCATCACTGACGGCTGTTACGGGAAAATGTGTCGAATGGGTGGGATCGATTCTCGGTAGGTACCACAAAGACTGAAGCGAATTAAGAGAACTACAATTAGATGTTATCTGAACGGGGTGCGAAGAGGACTTCCAAGAATAGCACCCATTTCCTCACGGACGGTTGATGGTTGATGGTGGCTGATGATAAGAAAATGGAATTTTCCTTTAAGAAGTAATCTGGCGAGTCGTACACAATTTGATATAAATTTTTACAACTAAGTAATTGTTCTCAATCGCTTCGTGAAGCCTGGCGACTTTTCGATTCCAGAAGCAGTGTTTGCACAAACAAAATATCGCATTTTTTTAAGGAATCTTTTTGTTGATCTATGAAACTACCATTTACCAAAATAAATATCGCTAACTTGATACCAGGTCTATCATGGTGATGAGACGAAGTTGCAGCCACGAATAGACCCAATATGGTGCTTGTTGACCGACATTACATCCATATCCATCAAAAGTTTTCATCTTTAGAAAAGAATCCCAAGCAGCACCGAAAACATAAATTGAAAGGTTATAATTTTCATGTGTCATGCTGTAGGTCTATTAAAGTGCAATTTGACTAGTTTAGTCATGAAGATGTACGTTTTATGTAATTCAAGTCTAGATTTACTTATAAGACAAATCTGTTTGTCATATATTTGTTTAATGTTGTTGAAATAGAACTTGTTTGTTTACGTCTGCCATCTTTTTTGAAAATTATGTTGTATATTTGTAGCAATACAAGTCTTCCTTAATTCAAGAAACAAACATATTAAAGAAATGACAAATGCCAACAGAACTATAGTTACGTATGTTTTGTGCATGACGTATTGGACCTCGAATGACCGTTTCTGTACATGTTTTTTGTAACAACTATCAAATATGTATTTAAATCTTATATATTTTTACCTCTGAAACATTCAAAATCCTAATTCCATGCCAGAACCATGCCAGTATAATGAAAAATTAAATATTGCTATAGCCGGTTCATTTTACTACCGCACATCAATTGCAGCGGTACAATTGATATAATTTTTATTTGCTTAGGGCCTGTCATAAACCACGTGACTCATTTTTAACATCTAGCCCCCCCTTCATTTTTTTAGTTTTGTATGGCGCGTAGACTTTTGCAAACCCCTCTCCCCAGGAAAGTCTACGTGGTTTATGAATAGCCCCTTAAGCGTAATCGAATATTCATCAAAACATAACAAATCTTTCCAAGTTAAACTATGTCCTTTATCACGTCGGTGATAGTTAAAATAACGATGGTAAGGTTTAATAGGAGTCTAATGATTTCATTTCTCACATGTTGAAATGGTCGAGTGGTAAAAAGGTCGATCTTGTAAGCTTGGCATTCATGGTTCAATCCTGGTTCATGGATGCCTTTTTGAAAATTGACAAAATTTGTTTTACTGTAGCTTCAGATTTTTTTCCAGACTAAAATTTTGTTTCACAGGCTCCACCTTCTGCGCTATTCCAATTCTATAGTAGTACCCTATAAGGTTTTCAATCAGCGGAATGGTTGCATAATTATTTGTCACATTAAAGCACAAATGCATACAATGAAACATTTCGTGTTACTTGGGATTTGTTTCACATCTCGGGTTTCAAAATAGCAAACGTCTCATTGAACTTATCTAAGCCAACAGTTAACTAGTTTAATATTGTTTCAAGCTTAATTACTTTATTAGATACAATGTATTCCTCTACTGCATATTAAGCTGAGTTAAGGAAAACCCTACAATAATTAAGTAAGAGCAAGTGAGTGTGTGCGGATTTTAAACGGCACACACTTTACCTGCTTGAAATCAAACACTAAGCATATCGCTGAACATGTCGGCAATTAACATTGAAGTAATGATACAGTCAACATATTTCAAAGTCTGTTTAAAACAAGATCATCATAAAGATTTTTGAAGTCTTAAGGCATTTGAATATTAATATGCAACGTTAAAGAATAGTATATACTAGAATATTTATATTACACAAATGTGAATTTCATATCGGTATAGCGTAACAATTTAATGAAGGAGATGTTTTACAGATTTAAATGAGATATAGCACTACACTAAGCATTCATGCAATTATGCAATTGAATACATGGCAGGTTAACTAAACTGAAAAGAGAATCGTTTTCGGTTCATGTTTGTCAAAATTGAAGTCAGAGATCGCAGCAAGCGGTGCTTTGATGCTGACGTGTTTTGTTTTTGCTGCGTTGTTTTCGAGAAAACAAAAAGTTTAATTATAAATATTCGAGTGCTATCCATAAGACGATGTGAATTTAATCGAATCCTACTCAAAGTGTGTTGTGCCCGTGTTTTGCTAGATAGGTTTTGGATAGGAAGTTTTTTGTTGTTGTCCATTTCTTGTTTAATAGTGACTCGCCCCACACCCGGAGGAGCTTTTTTTGCATGAGCATGAGCATGATTGACCGCCCGAGGTTGCTACTCCGTTGTTGCCAGATCAGCTGTTATTACACAGAGAACCAACAGATGATGCTTGGGACTAACATACATCTTCAATGTGTAAAAACTGGTGATCCCAAATTAAGGCAATACCGGCGCCGGCCCCGTTCGAATGCAAATCAAGTAAGGAAAGGGTAGGAACATGTTGACTTGATACTCGCTTTATTGGAAGCCACGGAATCCACTGCACTTCCATGAGAAATCACTGGGATTTTGGATAACAGGATTGGGTAGCAGCAGGGTTCGTTTTGGTTAACGATAAGCTGTCAAGTTAAATATTTGAAAATTAGGAGTGATTTCCGATTTCAACCGATTTAAACCAACAGTAAGGATACTATTGGGGCCAGTCACAGAGTGTGATAGTGGTATTTCAATAGGAAAACAAGGCAATTTATCTCAACGCCTCAGAGCCAACTTGGACCGATCTACACCAACAGTACGGATGTCGCTGGATTCACTTACAAAATGGGAGAGTGGTTTATTTGTTACAAGATAGGGTGGCCTGACGACCATAGCGAAGGTATAATTTGGATAACAATTAAATATGTACCTCTCCACCGACCCATCTAACCCGGCGAACCACGACTTCTCATGCTCACTCGATCACTCACGCAACGAACAATAGGCAACCGAAACAATAGACAAAATGTTACGCCCGATAGCAAAATATTATGGAACAACGTATCGACACAACCGATTCAACCGATTCAACTGATGGTTGACGCAAACCTATTGAAGGACATATAGAACAATGGGTAACAATTACATGTCTTGCTCCACGTCCTTCAGAGCATTTACTACCTCACGAGTCGCCTCTACTCAACTCCAGAGGCGTCCGTGAAGCCTAATGATAATGAGCTCCGATTTGCCCAAACCGTAGAATAAACTGCAGACACTGCAGGAAAATCTGCAACCAGACACCTGAAGAACTCAGGGTGTAGGGATGAGGGTGCCAACTCCTCGACCCACTAAAAACACCCCCGTGCCTTAAGCCCCGGCCCTCCCCGGAACCACCTTTCGGTATTACTTCAGGGAGGGGCTAGTGTGCTTTACGCACCCACTATGTCTAACTACATGGGTCTTTGGTAGTTAGCTTCGCCGACCTGACGCTGATTCGATCGAGATGCTCCTGGATCCAAGCAGGGTTCGGGACGTCTGGTGGCAGTCCAGATCGTCCGCGATCTCCCACCCGACCGCTTACGGTACCTGCCGAACCTCGCGTCGTATGGTCCACCTCCTCCGATCGAGAAAGCCAGGGCCAGGACCGGGGTTGGAACGTCTGGGAGTGCAGCCCAGGATCGTCCCTGTTCCCCATGTCACGACCGCTTACGACCTCCTGCCGAATCCTGCGCCGTATGGCGCTTCCTCCGTTGTAGTTCGTTTAGCCGTTAAGGGGAGCTTAACGTTTCCAGGGTGCACCGCGGGGAGGCGAACTACTTCCACACCCCAGAGTAACCCATTTACTCAACCTGGTGTGTATAGCAGACACCCTTGTGTCTGACTCTCCTTTCAATGGTCGTCCAAATTGAATTCCGTCATGATGGTATTGCCTGTTGTATCCGTATCCAGAATTTACGTCTCCATTGAACACCGACAGTCAGCGCAAAAAAGTTGTTTCAATCGATCAGCTGATCGACGAACCATATGATGGCCTCCGTGGATGTATGTCGATGGTGAATACGTCATCGTTGTTGTTCCGAAAAAATAGTGGTGTTAGCTACCGAAAAGAAATGCCTAGCTCGGCTAGACATATACATGTAAGCTGCTTACCTGGCCAAGAAGATGCAGCTACTCGATCCCATTGCGATCCACGCCAACCGATGTAGGTCTGCATCGTTAACCCATAAACACTATCTAACGGGTGTCCACTAAAAAATGAGAATGATTTCAATACTTTTCCATCAGAACAACAACGGCCGCATAGAAATGTCACTTTAGATGAATGAATCGTTGCACTCTCCAGAAAATTTTCCATACACTCTTATTTCACTCTAACATGTTCAGTCGTGTTCAGCATGCCGTCGAAACAGGAAGAACTGCGCGCGCGCGTTGTGCAATTCTTTCAAGCGAACGAAGATCGTGGAAAAAATACACGGTGGACCATTTTTGTCGTGAAAAGTTCCGGTATCCACCGTATACCGTATCCTGGCATGCATGAGAGTAACCCGGAAGAAAGGTTGCGGCCGTCCAGCGAAAATAATGAATGAGAAAACGCTCCGCTCGCTGCGCAGCACTGTTCAACAACAAGGATTCGGTAAGTCAACGGGAAGCAGCCCGAAAGTTCCATTGTTCGAAGTCACTCATCTGCAAGACGCTAAAGAAAGAAGGAATAGTGTGTAGAAAGAAAACCAGATCCCCAGAGTACACAGATGAGCAGATTCAAACCGTGAAATCCCAATGCCGCTGGATGACTCGGAATTACGGCGGAAAATCTTTCGTTCTGGACGACGAAAGCTACTTTCCTCTTTCGAAGTCTCAGATACCGGGAAACGACCGATTCTACACTAAGGACAAATCTACTACTCCTCCAAAAGTAATGTATAAGTTCAAGCACAAATTTGAATCGAAGGTTATGTTATACATCGTAATATCCGATAAGGGTATTTCGAAGCCGTGGTTCAAACCAAGCGGTTTGGCCATCAACCAGGAGGTGTACCAAAGAGAGTGTTTGCAGAAAATACTCATCCCATTTCTTAAACAACATCACTCGGATGGCAAATACGTGTTTTGGCCGGACAAGGCATCATCGCACTACGCAAAAAAAACGCTAACGTTTTTGGAGAGCCAAAATATACCATATGTCCCAAAAGACCGGAATCCGACAAATTTGCCACAGTGCCGTCCTATCGAGGATTTCTTCGGTCTTTTGAGCTCCATGGTATACAAGGATAATTGGAAGGCCAAGAACACCAAGCAACTTACCAACAGGATCAAAAGCTGCATCCGAAAAATCGATGTGGCTGCCGTCCAACGGTCATGTTCCAGCATAACGACTAAGCTGCGCCACTGTCGGACCACGGACCATATGACAATATTCACTAAACTTAGTTTGAAGATTTAAGTTGACCCTTTTAATAAAATAAATCAGTTTGAACAAAACTTCACTGGTATTTTTTCCTGACCCATTCTTTTCGTTCTCATTATTTAGTGGACACCCGTTACGTATGGCGTCATCGTTGGCTCCCAATCGCTCCGAATGTTTGCATAACGATCTGCTCCGCATCCATTCCGTAAGCTGCCATGTATGTATTGTGTTCGACTCTCTCCTATTGCGGACATCTCTGTATGCTTGGTCCAAACCGAAAATGTGATAGACACAACCAAATATCCCTCCGATCAGGCGACGTTTGTTGTGATTTGGTCTGTGTTTGCTTATCGCTCGTGGTTATCCAGTTGCCTCTCGTATCGTTGGTTGTGGGTGTGTCAACTGTATCCCTTGGTACGGTTTCGGCTTGTTGACGTCCAGATCGGCTGACCAGCTGATCCATCAGCTGTGATCAGGGTTGCGGCTTATCATTTTTGACTCAGGCATATTCATTTGCCAATATCTCCTTTCAGAGGGTCGATTTGATAATATGATGTATAATGAACTTGTAGTGCATGTGTAGACAAAGTAGACAACTTTGTCTAACAGTACATTACTCTTACTCCTATATCTTCGACATGAGAGCGTACATTCACAGTGAGAGAACCTTAACCGAACCAACCTCTTTACTGGACCAGAACCAAGCAACCAGAGATTCCATACATTAATTGTTATGTCATTTATTTTCCGTGCGATGAGTAACGATTATGATGTAGAAGGAGATGTTCGCTCATCACCATGAGGCACCAAGAGTGAACATTAATGTTTTTGGCTAGAATGAAAGATGTGAAGAGAAAGTGAAAGGTCCGTCAGAGTGCGGCAGGTAGGAAAATTTAATGGATGTTTTTTGAAAATTGAGCGAAAGGGCATGTATCCAATGGTCCAATGGTACATTAATTATACTGGTGGGGACCAGTATCGCATCGCTTCACGGTGTTTTCTCTCCGAGGTCTCTACGTTGGAGACGACGAGAAGAAACGTTAGTGATCGTCAGTCGGTGCGAATCAAAACAAACCCAAAAAAGGAGAGAGTTCCTCTCCCATGTGCGCATCAATAAACAGAGTGCGTTTTTTTTGCCACAGCTGCAAATGCCCTGCCATATCATGAATTTTCGTGCAAATTTGTCGGCAAAAACAAATTTAAATTTGGCTGGAACATCCCCCCGAGCCGTTGCCAAGTAAAATTTTTGACCTGGGATTTGCCCGAAGTCAGCCTTGACATATGTTTCATCGTCCATCAGAAGACACCCGACGAACTTGGTCAGCACCTGGTCGTATAGCTTCCGAGCTCGGATTTTGGCCACACTTTTCTGTTTTATGGTCCGATTTGGCTCTTTGCTAGCTAGATACGACTTGATTCCTTCCCGGAGTCGAGTTCTCCTCACGGTACTATGGGCAGCACCGAATGTTCTGGTCAAATCACGGTCCGACAGATTGGGATTCCTCTTAATCGTCTTCAAAATCTTACCACGCAGTTTCCGGTCGACAGTTCCACTCCAACGATTGGCTTGAGGCTTCCGAATCGTCGTCAATGTTTCCTCATACCGTTTGATAACGCGCCATACTGTATTTCTGGGCAATTTCAGCTGTTTAGCTAGCCAAATAACTGTGCACAATTTTTTCCCTTCTTTCGGCTTCCATGTTGATTGTTTACAAAGTACAGTCGATTTGCGGAATGTCAAAAACACATACGTGAAGCTGACAAAATTCCCGACAAGTGGGCGCCAAGAACTTCCAAATCCGTCCACCAGGAGCGCCACAATATGAGCAAAAGTTTGTTCCAATTCTAAATGAAGCAAGCCATATAAAAAATACTCTACAACCCATTCAGGATTATATCTGAAAAATCCAAATTTGGTCAACACCCACCAATCTACAATTTCGATGTCTGCTGCTACAGTGGTTTCGGATTCTGACAAAAAAAATCCCTACTGAGCTCTTGCGGCACGTCAAACCGGTTACAGTGTAAGGGAACAAATCATCCAGAGACAAATGGTCTAAAAACATACTGTTAAAAAAAGAATCAACGAAAGACAATTTTTATGAATGATCGAAATACGAATGATCGAGTCACAAAACATTGAAGTAGAACTTGCAAAGAGACAAATAAATGAAAGACAAATAGTTGAAAGAAAAATGACCAAGAAACAATTGATAGAGAGGTAAATATAGATTTAGAAAGGTAAATCAAAAGACTTATGGCAAAAAGACAAACGGTTGAAAGATAAATTCGAAAGGTGAATATCGTTAAAAACAAATGATCAAAAAGTATTTATTTGGAAAACAGTTGGTTTCGAGTATACAAATGGCCGAGAGAAGATATATATTCTTTGAACAAACTGTCGAACCTTTCGAAAGCAATTTGTCAAGATATGAAATAATTAAAAACAAATGGCCAAAAATTAAATGATCGAATGAAAAATTATCGAAAGACAATTGGTTCAAAGACAAACAACGAAAAACATTCGAAAGATAAATTTTCAAAATTCAAATGATCGTATGAAAAATGTTCAAAAGACAAATTGTCGCACGGACAACAGGAAACATTATTTGAACCTTATTTTTATCCATTAATGACGGCCGACATGTTTTGCAATTGTGCGAAAATATATGTTTTCTGATGCTACCGTGTTTTTGAGTGTAGCATGCATTTGATATGTTACTGAGAAAATATTCTTCCCATTCGATTATCATTATCACAGCTGATGGGTTGCAATTAAAAAGGGTTGAACTACAGCAATCAAACAACACCATGCTGTTGGTGGCAGGGTTCGATTTGCAGTTTGATCTAGGAAAATTTCTCGATTTTCTGGGTATAGATTTTGGTCGCATTTACCACACAATGCTATTTATGCTATAATGTACACTAAGTTGAGAGCGGTCAATCACACACATCGGATGCGTAAAAAGAGACAAGAAGAAGAACAGCCTATTGTCTTCGTGCATTAGCGTTGTTACAGGCTTAATTGCCGTGTACATTAATATGCAAAAGGAAGCTAATTAAACCTGATATGAGCCATTTTTCAATTCTCAGTAATGCGTACAATATAGTAATATCCTCGCAGCACTCCCTGTTTGCAGTGAGTGTTAAACTAACAGAAGCTTCATTAGCTTTCCATTTTAGTGCTCCAATCAATTAGAACAATCACCGACGTGGTGAACTATCTGCACTCCGCTTGATGGGGGGAAGGGCATTGTGCCCTCGTGCTCAAAGGTTTCAAAAGCTATTAGCGACAATGGTAGTTTTCGAGCTCATTAGCCATGTTTAGCACGTTGTTCTGTGAAAGTGAGCTATTGCCGTCGCCGACAGGGAAAGCCGGAAAAGCCAATACAAACTTTTTCCCGCATCTCTACATGCTGATTTACCATGCCTGGAATCGACAGTGTGCGAAAGCGTAAATCGATGCCCCTGGTGTGACTAGGGAAGCGCTGCAGCCCGCAAAAGCACTTTATGATAATGAAATTAAATTCGTTCAAGTTATGTTATCGTTTGCCACACCATGTAGAAAACAGAAGGCAGGGCTGAAGGGACTTGCCTGAACGATTTGTGAAGAGATCACTTTCCACATCCTGGTGAGGAACGAAGATCTCACGTGTGCCACACGTACCCTATTTTAATTACATTTCAGAGTTCAATTTAGAAAGCTGGTAGTGGCAGTTGGAAACGGAAAAAATGAAAAACATTCCCGGCGTTGATGTATCGAAGTGCTTCCCCGTGACTGACTATCAGCAAATCGAAAGGAGCAGGCAGGATTCGTCATATCATCCTCAACTCGGTTGGTGGGCCGTTCGTTCGGAAGGAGGATGCTCGTTTTCTGTTGCCTCGACGACGTTGCCAGGCAGGGCTTCGAAAGCACGCGTATTCTATACCCATCATATCATCATTGTCTTCGGCATTGTTCGGAGGACGTTGTTGAAATCCCCGTGTGAAGGTAGAATATGGCTGGAAAATGGTGTGCGGAGCGTGAGTATCTGTTAGATCTTTGGCTGGCACAAGAGTGGCTTTTCCAAGCCGATGTTGAAGTTGTCTCATTGTAGCGACGAAAGTGACTTAATGCGGTACTCGAGTCTTGTGGCTTTTCTTTGTGTTGGTTGCAAGGGCTGCTCATAATAAATCCCGCCATCTCATGTGTAGTTAATTCTTCTAAGAAGATTCTGCAGTGAGAAAATCAGAATATGTTCATATCAATGCAAGCCCACATGCATAGCTTATATAAATCATTATCATTCATTATGGTCTGAAATACCGTTTTCGACCCACCTCATCGAAGGCTTGTCACAATATCACTCCCACCAGCGTCAAAGGAAAAGATCGAAAAAGTAAGCAAGCAATTAAGACGCTTTATGGTTATCCAATTATCTTTCTTGTTTGTCTCGACACACGACAGACAACGGTAGACAGTCTCGACTCGTGGCTCATGGTGCCGTCTATCCCAGACGAAGCCGTCGACGACGGCAAATGACACACCTTGCTCCTTCCACACAAGGAAAGGGGAGCAATTCGCTTGGGTTAACAAATTCAGGGAAAAGCCGAATCTAATAGGCTTATCCGAATTAGCGTTAAGCGATTGCACAGGAGGAACGTCGCCAATGATCATAAAATTTGGCTGATTTTATATGCTATTTTTACAATAGTAGACAGTGCTGATTGTGTTTTCAATTTTTGTCGCATGATCTTACATGTTTTGCACAAGTTTCAAGATTTGGGAAACCAAGCGAACTGAAAATATGAATTTTAGTCAACTTACATGATCCTTGGTTGCCTTGTTCAACTTGCCTCAATATCAATTAAAGCTGTTTTTTACGAATACAAGGGATTTTTGAGTTCCAGACGCCTTAAAACATCAATGTTGTCATGAATCATGAATGTAATGCTCAAGATAAACCTCAACAGGTTATTCATAGTATTTCATTAAACTTTGTTGAAGCTTAAAAACCTTTGAAGTTTTCAATGATCATCAAACGTATGGAATTGTTAAACTACATCAACTATACTAAGAATAAAACTCTCTTGAACTCAAATCGAAACAGTTATACAGTATGTAAAAAAAATTCCACCCATACCGACAAATCACCTTCCTGCTGTTTTGCGGTTGAAAAATGAGCTGTTCATATGAACATTATTAAATGATTTATTCAGTATTATGTGCATATTATTATGCCATCGAATTTACATGACATTTTTTCCTTTGGTAAACTATGATGCGATCAATGAAACGATAGAAAAAATACACATAAAAAGTGTTTCTACCTAAATATAGTTGGTAATATTTTAGAGTGTATTACGTTATACCTGTCATTTTATCGAATTTAAACATTGCAAACAGCGCACATTCCGTCGTTAAGTACATTTGTATATCAAAGTTTAAGTTATTTCGCTTAAAAATGTCTTTAAATCCACAAATTTCGTTAAGTGGCCGTGAATGGATAATAGAACATCATAAGTCCAGTAAAAGGTGTTCCGATCAAAATTTGATCAAACAGTAATGTTTGTGAGTCGATAAAAGTTTTTAATAACAAGTTAAATTCTTTTTCTTTTTCGAGTTCAGATAATACAGAACTCAGGAGCAATATTCAGCTTAGCTTGGATTTTACTGAATGCGAATTACCGGGTCTATCGTTTAACATCTGCCATAAGATTTTGTACACTCTTCTTGTCCACTTTATTCGCCGCAGAACGCCAGTTTGCCTTGAACAGTTTCTCGCTCACAACAGCTTTTTGAGTCTTCTTAAGGTTCCGCTTGCCGATGGCCCAATATTGTTTGATTGGGCGGAGCTCTGGCGTGTTGGGAGGGTTCTTGTCCTCGGTCACCACCTGAACGTAGTTGGCAGCATACCACTACACTTTTTTTTCCGGAATGGCAAGATGCCAAATCCGGTCAAAATAGAACGGAACAATTGTGTCGCTCCAGGAAAGGCAGTAGACGTTTTTGTAGGCACTCGCTCAGATAAATTTCCTGGTTGACGGTTTCGGTCGCAATGTAAACGTTGCTCTTCAAGCCACAGGTACAGATGGCCTGCCACACCAGATATTTCTTCGCGAAGTTTGACAGTTTAATGTGCTTGTGAATATCTGCCACCTTTTTCCGTCCGGTTGCCGTGTAAATTTGCTGTCCAGATAGCAGTTTAAAGTCTGCCTTGACGTACCACGCAATCAAACTTC
Organism: Aedes japonicus; assembly: GCA_034211315.2. Lineage (NCBI taxonomy): Eukaryota > Metazoa > Arthropoda > Insecta > Diptera > Culicidae > Aedes > Aedes japonicus. The sequence continues at coordinate 107,375 of JASCZW010000188.1, read as the reverse complement.
GTCAGCATCGTCGTGTATAACTTTCACGATCGTGCTTTGGCCGACGTGTTTTGTTTATCGTCGCGATTTGGAGTCACCACTTTCTTGTAAGTCGACACTCCAGCTCATTGTTTAGCGCTATCCACGGTTGAAGGCGCCACTCGCACATTCTTTGCGACACCTACGACGGAGAGGTTAGGGTTCCGCTCGAAACAGCGGGCAACTCTTTTTGTCGTCGCTATGGCCTCCAGCTTTCGATTTTCACCCGATCCAGCGTTTCTGGCTGTCGACAAATGTCCACCAAACACTTTTAATACGTTGGTAACAGTTGATTTCCCAAGTAACATTGATGGTTTTATCATGGTTTTATAGCATTCTTGAAGTCTAATTCATGCTCTTCAGAACCTTTATAAAACCAAAATTGTTACTTGGATTAGCCACATTCAATAATTTCGCCAACTTGGCGTGGGAGTTATTTGGATTTTCGACATGCACGAGCAAAATTTAGATGCGTTGCTTCTCTTCCTTCGACGACATTTTAATAACTGAAGTGCTTATCTAAAAATCAGAATAGAGGCAACATGCTACACGCATGCATCTTCAAAATCAGGGGTGTGAAAAATTGTTTATTGCACGATGAAAGAAAATGCATCAAGTTTAAGTCGACCAAATTTTGATTGAAACACCCATAAAAAGCTATAGTTGCCTTCCAATCAGACTAAGGCTGGCGTGGCCTCTGCTGTATACAGAAGTTGTCTCCATTCTATTCGGTCCATGGCTGTCACTCGCCAGCCCCGCTGTTTGCGGAGGGTCGCCTTGATCGATCCACCTTGCTCGTTGCGCGTCTCTTCTTCTTGTACCTGTCGGTTCAGTTTTGAGAACCATTTTAACAGGGTTAGCGTCCGACATTCTTACGATATGCCCAGCCCATCGTAGTCGACCGATTTTTGCGATGTGTACGATGGGAGGTTCTCCCAGCAACTGGTGCAATTCGTGGATTCGTGTAAAGCTATAGTACAAGTGCTGATATTGTACTAATTCGTTAAGATATGGTTGATATAGAAGTTCAAAGGTTCAAAAAATGCGGTTCCATCTTGCCAGCGGCACGATCAAGACGTCCATCGGATACAATTCCTCAGATTGACAGGGCTATCGTAAACAAAGTTAAGCAAAACCGAGTCTTATCAGCTTCCAAAGTTGCAAAACAAATTGAAAATGAGTTTTCAATTCATGCAATACCTCAAACAGTGCAAACTCGTTTTCATGAACATAGTCTTGAGGGCAGAGTGGCACTTAAGAAGCCATGGTTATCCACGAAAAACTTTAAAAAATGACAAGAACACATTTCATGAACAAATGATGACCGGAAGAAAATCATATGGTCAGATAAAGCTGAAATAATGCTAATCTCTGAGTGTTATATGAAACACATTGTGAATTTATTCGATTCTCACTTAAAACTATGTCCATTTAGAATCTGGAATAATAAATTCATCTGTATCTCGGTAACGGATTGACGTGCAAATAAGTCTAATGCATCAAAACAAAGATAATTTACTGTTGTTTAAGGAAAACATATCAATACAAATTATTTCTCTTCGTTTCTAATGAAAATCCGCACTTTCTTCTTCATTCCTCCTATCAAACGCTGCACACCTCCGAAATCAACTTCCTTGGCACATTAATTCCACAATTTGGTCATCTGAGTCGCCGGAACTGCGGGCAGCTGGGTGGATTTATGTTTTTATCGATGAAATCTACGTTTTTATCGCGGTACCAATGGATGACTTCCCGGCTGTAGTGGCAACTCGTCAAATCTGGCCAGAACTTCACGGGACCTTTATGGGCATTAATGAAAGGTAGTACGTGGTTTTTGCGGCATTGTTCCTTGCGCAGCTTCGAGTCCATCGTCTTATTCGTCACAAACACTTTGGTCTTTGCTCCGCAGCTGCATATCCCTTGCCAAATCATCAGTATTTTGTCAAATTTGGAAAACTTAAACTTCGCAGGAACATTTCCTCGTGCCGTCGCCATGAAGAATTTTAGGCCAGGAAGCTGTCCGAAATCCATTTTGACGTAGGTTTCATCGTCACATCCTTGATACTTCGTCAAAACCTACTGGTACAACTTCCAAGCTCGAGTTTGGGTGACGAAACTTTGCTTCAACGTTCTATTTGGTTGCTTACTGGCTCGATAAGAACGATATCCTGCTCACAAACGAGTTCTTCGAACGGCAGCGTATTTTTGTTTCACGATCTGATAGTCCACGGTTTACTCTGACGGTAACGGTAAGCTCAGTAACACAATAAGTGATTCCGGATTCTAACTGGACAGAAATTTAATAGAAGATCCAGTCTGAATGCATTTCTCCTTCCGTCCGATGCTTAGAGTTTCTTAATAAAGTTTAATGACACGACTAACCGTTGACTGCAGGATTCCGAGTTGTTTTCCGATGTCCCGAAGAGAGAGTTGAGAATTTGCAAGGCTTTGTGCACAAATTACGTAACGCAAAAAACCGGGTTTTTGAACCCCCTCCCTCCCCTATGTAACAATAAGTAACGCGTGACCAGACTCCCCCCCTTTAATTACGTAACGCTCATGGACCCCCCCTCAATTTCTCAATTGTGATAAAATCATCACAAAAACTGTTATTGTTGTTGATTTGTTGTATAATATAATGGAAATTAGTAAAGATTGCAAACATCATTCAATTAATTTCATTTAAGTATCTTAAAGCTAATATAAAGAATGAGAAAAACATTGCACTCATTGTACTGCATTTGTTCAAGTTAATAAATGTTCTTAAAACTGTTACAAATATTAGTTCAACAATTTTATTCAAATTTTCGAAGTTCTAACAGAAAATCATTATTTATTCTACAAAATAATTTGCTAAAATCAACAATCAGCAAAAAATTCAACAAAATTTCTTATTGTTTCAATGGTTCTAATATAGAAAAACAACCGGTTTGGTCAAATCAATGCAAAAGTGCCTTGTTTTCAAAAAGTTTATTTGTTTTATTCAACAATAAATACTTTTTGTTTTCGATAGAAACGTCCTTTGCACGCTTTTAGAAACAAAACAAAATTGTTGTTGGTTCAAAAATAACAGTCTGACAGTTCTGCTGTATCGGTTCAAAATATATTTGAAAAAAAAGGCAACCACGAGGAGCTATTCTGCTCTTCACGAAATTAATTTTGTGCATTGTACAAAAAAGGTGTAATGATAACGTTTTGTTAGAAGAGAAGCAATATTAATGTTTCATATAATTTACGTGCATAATCAATGTTTACAAAACGAGTTAAAGGTAATTTACGAAAATTAATTTTCAGTGTGCGTCTCCATTTATCGAAGCTTAAGAATTTGGTCAGAAATCAAGAGATAGACTTAATCCATTTTCCTTAAAATTTTAGATGCACTACCTGGCCATAAATATGTTTCTATTATGGCCACTCCCATAAGAAACACATGCAATTGGCCATGGAAGGAACCAACATTTAAAACTATGGCGATAATTGGTGCAGTGTACCAGTTATGGCAAACGTCATTAATAATACAAAAACAAAGTTTTGGCTCAGTTTAGACATTTTTCTTCAACATATAGATTGAAACCTTCCATTTGACGTATTTCTCAGAATTTTTAAACGTTCTCAACTAGTATAAATTAACCCTTTTCTATTTGATGTAGAAGGAGATGTTCGCTCATCACCATGAGGCACCAAGTGTGGACAGTACTGTTTGCTAGAATGGAACATATAAAGAGAAAGTGTTGAAAGTCCCGTCAGTGTACGGTAGGTTGGAAATAGAATAGAATTATTGAAAATTGAGCGAAAGGGCATGGGCAAAGTAGTACTCGAACCAAGGACGTTACTATTGCCTAACATTCCACCGCGGGGTAGATCAAAGCACGGATGAATCCGCCACATCAACAGGCTTTTCTACTTGCTACTTGTTACTTTACTTAAAACACAGGAAATTTAAATGAGGCAAATTGGTATTCACTTTTATTTATTTTTTTCAAATTTGTCATTTGGTTACGTAACGATTTTAAAAACCCCCCTCCCCCATATGTCACAATAAGTAACGGTTGCTCAACCCCCCTCCCCCCCCCCCTTCATGCGTTACGTAATTTGTGCACAAAGCCCAACGTGCTTGCTCAAAATCAATTTGCGACGTTGCTTTTGCTAACGCCATTATTTCCAATTTTCGACTATTAGTTCGAAAAAATACCACTAAGCAACGCTAGAATGCAAGTTAGTTTCTTAACAATGTTTTGTCTCTAGATCCTGACCAAACACATGGTTTCAGTTTTTGACAAAAGTGTTCAACAAGTCAAAGTCTTTTAGTTGATGTACAAAAGTTCAGAATTGTCTCAACACGTGGCGCTAGTGTGTAAATAAATCTCTCAAATATGCCATATCTTGGGATTGACCATAGAGGGCGTTGAATAAGTGCGAATACAACTTTTCATCGTTGTGCAGGTGCGCACCATGTGCATTCTGTGTGTTGGTGTTGGTGACAGCTTTAGTCCTGTCATTTGTTGTTTGTTTACCGACGTCGTTGTAAAGTTGTTTGCGAGAGAAGAGCGACCCGGCGGCATATTCCGGCGGTTGAAATCCCACGGGGTGAAGCGGAACTTCATCTATACCACCATCTGGCAGTACCGGGAGACGGTCTCGGCCAAGCACCGTGAGGTTTCTTCGAAAAGTGAAGCGCTCGATTCGGAAGACCGCTGCTGACCTGATTGTGGGGGATCGGGACTGCCAACAACATCATGACGAAGGACCTGAGATACAAGTCGTACAAGAAACGCGAGGTTCACGGGATAACGGAGGCTTCAACGAATAAGAGGCTGGACAGAGCCAAACTTAAACTGCACGCAGGTCAGGAGTTCATGTTTTCCGATGTCCAAAATGATGGGCTTTGGGCGCTGACGTTGGCCAGCATCCTCGCGTTTCTCCTACACATCCCGCGGTTCCAGAGCGCTACGTCGGTGATGGTTTGAGGGGCCGTATCCATGCGTGGGAAGCTCCCACTGGTGTTTATCGAGAAAAACACAAAAATCAACGCCGTGTACTATAAGATCGAGGTTCTGGAGAAGCCCTGCCAACACACAATCGTATATGATAGCGAATATAAGTACAAAGTGGAGGCGATATACGTACATGACTTCCCGGCACTTCTGGACCTCTACGGGAAGGATCATTACGTCTTTCAACAGGACGGTGCACCGGGCCACATTGCAAATTTCGTCGAGGCATAGTGTCGGGAGAATTTGACTGATTTTCTCGAAAAGTCTTTGGAACTGTTCATAGGCCACGTAGAACGAAATTTGAGACTTTCAACTCCCCCCCTTTAAAGTCTACGTAGACTCTACCGAAAAAAAAAATTATATGAAAAATGTTCTACAATAAGGAGTGTATCGAAAATAAGCTATCCACAAACTTTCTTTCAAATTATGTTGAAAACCGATATTTTATTCATACAAAAAATTGATCCTTTATTGTACGAGGTTAAACTTGAACATAATGAAGACCGGATGAAATTTAAGTTATTCCTTCACGAATTTTTGAACTTTGGATCGAATGCTCTTCATCAAGTTCCGGACAAGTGTTGCATCGCATTTTTTGGACGCTTGAGCCCAAGTTTTTTTGAACTCCTGCATGTTCCCAGCTGCCTTACCAGTCTTCTTGAAGACCCTCTTCACGATTGCCCAGTAACGTTCGATGGGTCGAAGCTGAGGGCAATTTGGTGGATTGATATTTTTCTCAACGAAATCCGAAATCTATACCCTTTTCCGCAAGCCAATTGAGAGTGGTTTTGGCATTAATGATGGTTTTAACACTCGCATGATGAATTCCAAACCACTTCGTCAATTTTCGCATAGTAATACCCTTCTCACTTAGCCATGTGTCCAGAACCTTAATTTTCACTTCGTTTTCAATACGCGACATTTTGAAAATGCAGAATTTGAACCGCACAAACAAGTAAACAAAAGAAAGCTGACAGTCAAACGCACAGCATGCAGTGTTCAGAGCATAAAAAACCATCACAAATACATGCGTACAACGCAAATGTATGTGGATAGCTTATATTCGATACACTCCTTATGTGGCTGTGTCTGTGGCGGTTTGAAGAACGATTTATGAAATAAAACTCAAACAATCAGGTTATTCAGTTATTCATTTTTATTCTGTTTCATAAAAATAGCATAACAAAAATAACAACAATCAATTATGCAAATGCTAAAGATGCCCACACCATGGCTGCTTGAACCAATAATTAAAGTTCATCAGCGGAAGTTCTGGTGGAATTGCTTCGTGGATGTCAAGTCCAATGATTTCGACAAAACGTGATTCTGTCCATAGAACTTCCGTAGCTCCGTTCTCGTCGACCGCACAAAGAATTTCTTCCAGGCGTTGCTACAGAATCTTGAGTGGCCTTATTTTCTTTGACGAAATATCTACCTTGTAGATGCTTTTACGTTGATCTGCGTTCACTTTTGTCGCAAAATGCAGTCCTTAATCAAAGCATAAACGGCTATTTTTGTTTTAACTTTAGATAACAAGTTCAGTTTATCTTCTTTGAAAGTTTTCCAAAGCAAGTTAATGTCTTCTCGGGCCTCTTAATGTATTTTCTACTTTGTCACACCCTGCGCTATAGCATTGCTGACAGATATCACAACCGCATATAACTAAAACCCTCCTACTAAATGTTTGTAAAATGGGAGCAAGTCAACTATCAAATGTCATCTCATTCACGTATAAATGAATACTCAATGGTTGACATCATAAACATACTAGTTGGTACCATGTATTCAATTTATCGATGTTGTAAAAAACGAATAGAGAAACACAACCAACACGGTCAAATAACTGTCCGTTGTTATCCATTTGTTCATCTCGAAAACATAATAAGAGACAGTAATTTTAGCGTGTAGCATTAAACCCCGTTCACATTGCAACCTACATTACGTGATCTTGATATCAAATGCAACGCAAATTATTTTTGGTGAAAATTAAAGCCGGTCAACGTTAATTTCGGACACTTTTATTTCAGTGTAGATTTTGAATTATCTCACGGATCACTGAAATGTTTAACTTGTGAAACTCTTCACTTTATTTCGTGGTACAACATGTTTACATTCTTGTTGCATTCAGTAAAATGGCGTCGAATCAAGTGGACACACATTTCTTACGAACGGTGGCAAAATTCAAATTTATCGGTACGCGATCTTGCCAAGAAACTAAAACTACCAAAAATATCCATGTTTTGTGTTAGTAAATCATTTGACCAGTGCTTGACTGTGGTTCGGAAGGTTGGAAGTGGAACAAATCGAAAAGTACGCTCGAGATAAATGGACAAGAAGGTGGTAGCCATTATTGAGAAAAATCCCAATTTTTCTGTGCAAAATGTTGTGGAGAAGTCAAAGTCATACGTACAAAACGTGAAGCAGGGGCAAGAACTGAAGCCGTACAAGCAATATTTTACTGCAAAAAGTCATGCTAAGGTGCTTTACACCAATTTTTTGCAAACATTTTCTTGTATCATAATGGACGACGGTACATACGTACTCGAAGACTTTATACAGCTTCAAGGTCTGGCATTTTACACCGCAACGCAAAGAAACGTCGTTGCCAAGCATTTACGGCCAAAGAAGGTGTCCAAATTCTTGAAGAAGTATTTGATTTGGGAGGCCATATGTAGGTGTGGTCGGAAATCTTAAAGTTTCGTCTCCACCGGCACTATCAATAAGAATGTGTACGAGAAAGAATGTCTGCAAAAGCGGTTTCTACCGTTTTTTAGAAGCCAGGACTCTCCAGTCTGATTGGCCTGATTTGGCCGCTTGTCACTGTGAAATCTGTCCTGGAATGGTATAAGGTACAAGAGGTAGAATACGTTCCAAAAACCGCCAATCCACCAAACTGTCCAGAACCTCGCCCAATAGAGAAGTACTGGGTACTAGTTAAGCGGAAACTCTTCGAAACTAAGAAAAAAGCAAATGGCACCGATGATTTCAAGAGAAGATGGAGAATCGTCACGGCGGGCGTATCCGAAGATACCGTACGGAACCTGATCGCGGGTGTACCACAGAAAACTCGAGAATTTTACAAAAAGAAGGATTAACATCTTAATCAACTATTTCTAATGTAGATAAAAATCTATCATTGTGAAATAAATATTCGTTTTTTTTAAATGCGTAAATTTTATTTTGCTACTATAATTTTTGTATCCAAAATTTAACGTAGACAATCTTTAGATGTATAGATGCTAATATGAAGATAGTCTATATCACGCAATATAGCTTGTAGCGAGAACGGGATGTTATGCTCCATTCTTTATTTAGCTGTCATATTATACTGATTTTACGTATTGCTTCAATTTTTTCCAAGTTAAGGTCCCGAAAACTGCGCAGCACACATTAGCAAACAACCTCCATCACGAAATCGCAGTAGTTTTTGAGTCGTTTGCTTTCGAAAATGATAAAGTCTATCATTAAACATGGTGGCCAAATAAGGATTCTTTTCAGATTCAATGACCCGAAGAGTGAAAATCGCTTCAAGAATGTCGACCTGGGTGAATTTTACTCCATATTAGATACTTTTTCCACTGTGTGTATCACCTATATATTTTCGTAGCACGTTTAGAATTGTAAGCACAAACCAACAGGCTATGTAAGTGAAAGTGAACAAACCAGCACGGATTTTATGACTCAGATTAGTTTACAATTGCAATAAAACTTACTTTTGCGAAACAAATACAAAAACTTCATTCAAGCCACGAGGGCTCGAGCTTACTTGGCTCAGAAACGGATTCCAGAAATGATCGGGGTGGCATGAAGACAATACACAAGGTCTTAACAATTGATTTAATTCTTCGTGTATAACGTTTACACGGATCCAAATGTCACCCATTTAAATTAAAAACATCGATGTTAAACTTGAAACATATGAATTATTTAAAGTAAATAGAAAGCATGTTTCGAACGGTCATAACAGTTTTTGAATCAATTTCAAGGCTTGTCAATTTCAACAATACATTCATCGGGTAGGTCAATTTGAGCGTGTACTTCCCTGTCCTGAACGTGAGGCCGAGACAAAGTTTCCCAAGTAGCACACTATGATTATAATTAGTTACAGTAGCTTGATTATTACTTAGCAAGGAATATTTATGTTATCTCAATCGAATGGCAACAAGTGTGCTACTTGGGTTCGACATCATGAGCTAATCGTGACGTTTATTGGTAGGTTATTTGCTCGATTCCAGTAGTGAATCTCTAAACAAACTTCTTGAATCTGGAACCTGTTATTGAATGCGAACAATTCAGGACTAAGATAACCAAGAATTATGAAAAGTCGTTTCGTAGAAAGAAAAAAAAGGTCTACGTAGACTTTTGATATATTCCCCCCTCCCCCATCGTAGACAAACGTAGACTTTTTCAAAGCCCCTGCCCCCATCCTTAGTTGTCTACGTCGTTTATGAACAGTCCCTTTGTGGCCTCCCAGCTTCCCGGATCTTAATCCCCTTTGGACTTTTATGTATGGTCGTAAGTGCTGGCCAAGCAGAGCGAACATCAAGTGAGCACTATGGACCAATTTAAGAAGCACATTTCCAAGATCTGCGACGAGATGCCGAGGTGCGTGCCAAGTACATTGTTTTGAGTAACGCCTCACACTGGTCATACAGCACAAAGCTGTATGGAGGGAGATTGCTCCCAGCTAATATGTCGTAGAAGTTCTCATTAAACATTGCTTCAATACAAATTGGCTTTGAAAAAAAAATTTTGAATTTTGAATTTTTAACACATTTTTAAAGTGTTTTCAAACTTGTTGAACACACTGTATATAACGGTCATGCCTGCGATATAGTTGCTCAGTAGTAGGATTTCCTTCCAAATTGAATAGGTATGTTATTATAATGCATTATAGGTAGAATAGGTATGTATCACATTTCCGATACAGTAGACCTAAATTAGGTATGTAAACGGTGTCCACAGTTAAATTGCATCACTTTCAATCAGCTGTAACGATTTGCCCTTTGGGTTGATTTCAACGAAATTTTGGGTGAAACTACCTCAGCGTGTATTAGTAACACTGCGTGAGTTTCATTGTAAAATGTTTCGTACTTTCGAAAACGTAGTCGACGGAACAGCAACTGCACTAGAACATTTTGCACACGCACCTCGACAACCCACTTCTTTCGCACCGAGCCATCGGAAAGATGTTGAAAATTCACCAGTCTACAGTGTCTCATGTCATAAAACGTTCCGGGGAACGTTTAACTGTCGATCGGAAGAAGGTGAGTGGTAGAAAAAGTGGTACTGTGTGAAGGATCACGAGCGAGTGGTTGCTGCTTGCAAATGCAAACCCAACTGTTCCGTTCGGGATGTCGCGAAAAATCTGCACTTGATCAAAAGTTTCTAGCAGAAAGCCAAGAAACGAGCCGGGCTCCGTTCATTCAAAGTTCAAAAACGAACTTTAAACAAATTCCCGGCAACCAGTACGTGACTGCGAAAGACAAGTTCAATGTCCCAGAGTCTCTCAGGAAACAGCAAGTGTCAAAGTTCCCCAAGAAATTCATGATTTGGCAGGGGATTTGTTCGTGTGCTAAACGGAGCAAGCCGTGACAATTTCAACTGTAAATGGTCAAGTATACATGAATGAATGCCTGAAAACACGGATGCTTCCATTTCGCAAAACACACAACGTTCCTCCAAGACAAATGGTGTCAATTTTGTGCCGAAGGATCTTAATTTATTTATTTATTTATTTATTTATTTATTTACTTATTAATTGATACAATTCCAACTGACTTAACATCTTATTGGAATGGGGAAAAGCCATGTGGCGTAAAAACCCCCTATTTCTAAATCGAAACTACATAAATCAACATGAATAGAAGGAATACAAAGCAAGCAAAACAAAATTAATTTCAGTACACACAAAAATTGTCAGTAAACTTAAAATAATCTGTCGTGATGGAATCAGTCGTCTAGTGTCTTCGCCATTGGTGCCAGTACGTAGTAAATGCCACAATTTCTGAACTAGCGTCTCGTCATCCAACTACGCTAAATCCGGTGACGGAAGGTCTCAGCGGAACAGTTGAAGTCAATGTTGGCCAATGTTTCAATACCCAAGAGTGAGCAACGATCCTGGTTCGCTGGAAGGTTGACAGGATCATTCCACGGCAGATGACGGAGAGCATAACGAACAAATTTTCTTTGGACTGCTTCAATCCTCGCAATCCAGATTCTTTGATACGGGCACCACACCAAGGCTTCAAATTCCAGAATTGAACGCACGAGAGAGCAGTACAATGCTTTCAGACAGGTGGGATCACGAAACTCGTCGGAGATCTTAAACATGAAACCGAGCTGTCTGTTTGCTTTGGTTATCATATCCGTGTAGTGTTGTCGAAATGTCAAACCGGAGTCAAGCGTGACTTCAAGGTCACGAACAGTATCAATTTTCTGCAGAGGTTGATTGTTTATCATGTAATCAAACGCAATTGGGTGCAATTTTCGATGAAATGTGATAATGAAGCATTTACTAACACTCAGAGTGAGGAAATTCCTGGAACACCACTCTTCAAAGCTGCTGATCAAGTGCTGTAGTCGTAAACAATCAGCGAAGCATCGCACAACCACATAAATTTTCACATCGTCTGCATAGAACGACCTGCAGTTAGGTGGAAGTATCAGTCCAACCTCGTTGATGAAAATTAAGAACAGCAGTGGTCCCAAGTTGCTGCCTTGAGGTACGCCCGATATATTCGCAAAGTAGTTCGATTGAGCTGAGTCGATCTTCACACAGAGTATCCTGTCCATTAGATAAGATTAAAACCAACGAACTAAGTTATTTGACACACCAAGGTTGTCTAACTTTGCCAAAAGTATAGCATGGTCGACCCGGTCGAAAGCTGCCTTGAGATCCATGTAAACAACGTCGACTTGAGATCCAGTTTCTATATTCCGGAGACACGAGGAAACGAAAGCTGCAAGGTTGGTTGAAATCGATCTTCTGGGGTGAAATCCATGTTGTTCAGGAGAGATGTAGTGTCTGCAACTAGCGAACAACAAGTCGTTGACGATGATCTCGAAGACTTTTGAGCAGGCACAGAGCGATGTGATCCCTCGATAATTTTCGGCATTTTGTTAATCTCCTTTCTTGAAAATCGGGAACATGAACGAAGATTTCCAATGTGTTGGATATTTTCCCTGGCGTAACGAGATATTGAAAATCTTCAAAAGAGGAATCGTAAACACTGCAGAGCAATTCTTTAGTACACATGAAGGAATTCCGTCGGGTCCTGCCGCGTTTGAGAGTTTCAGCTTCTGGATTGCGGCTTCAACGAGGTCTGATGTGATCGCAGGAATATTGAAGTCGAACGCGTCTCTGGGAGTATCTCTGAGTGCTTCGCTAACTTGCCTCAATGCTGGCACGGTGTTATTTAATACACTTTTGAAGTGCTCAGAAAGGAAATGTAGTGTTTGTGTTGTGGAAATGTAGTGTTTAGTGTTAGGGGGGCTCCCATACAAATGAAACACAAATTTATGCATAACTCGAGAACTAATCAAGATAATGAATCCAAATTTGGTAAATGGATGTTTATGAAGGAGAGAAATGTTTCTATGTTAATTTGAAACTCTTCGCCCTTCTAAAGGGGAAGAGAGGGGGGGCTCTCAAACAAATTGAACACAAATTTCTGCATAACTCGAGAACTAATAAAGCAAAAGGAATCAAATTTGGCAAGTGGATTTATTTGAAGGAGAGACATATTTCTATGATGGTTTGAAAGTGGGAGGGGGGCTCCCATACAAATGAAACGTAAATTTCTACATAAGTCGATACCTATTCAAGTTAATGAAACCATATTTGGCATGTGGGGGTTATTGGACGCAGAATTTTGATTTATACTAAAATAAATTTCTGTCTGTCTGATCGATCGGAGTGAAAATATGTATGCAGGGATTTTTGGGGCTGCGGAAGGTTCTTATGATTGTTTGAGACCGCTTTCTCCTTCCATACAGGGGGAGGGCTTCCATACAAATGAAACACAAATGTCTGCATAACTTAAGAACCAAAATTTTAGTTTTTTGAATGCAAGAAATGTTTCTATGGTGATTCCAAACAAAACTTTCCACCAAACCTAAGAATTATCCAGGTAACTAAGCCACAAACTGTGTATTATCTGGTTAAGAAGAATGTTCTGATAGAAGTTTGAACCCCTTCTTAGTCAAAAAAAAACACATTCAAAAAAAAATTAAAGCGTCAGTTCTGTTTTTTTTTTATTAATCATTTATTTGTACAGGCTCAATCGAATCAACTTTACAGAGCCAAGTTTGTCAGTTCTTTGTAATGTTCATTCATTTAGTTGCAGGCGTAGCAACACTCGCAACGGGATCAGCTAGTGTATCTATAAACTCTACCTGTGGAAGAAAAATATCAGAAACATTGGAGATCCATCGGCCCATTTTGTACGATAAAAAAACCCGCCATGTCCTAACTAACTAGTCTGAAGGAATATTCAACTTCTATGAGCACGGCATTTATTGAAGAAACCACGGCGGCAACTTTTTTTCTATTTCGATTGAACTTTCGTCTGATTCGTTGCAGTTACAAAGCTCAAACGAAGAGAAACGTCACCAATCCTTAAGAAGACGTCATTTCCATTAAGGCTTTGTGCACAAATTACGTAACGCAGAAAACCGGGATTTTGGACCCCCTCTCCCCCCTAAAGGGTGATACGGTCAAAATTTCCGGTCAAGGGGAAAACGCGTGTAAACCGGTGAAATCGTTTATTTAAAAAATCAAATTAAATTTCTTTTTCAAGTTCAATTAGTATAAAATTCAGGAGAAAAATATTCAGTTAGGCTTCCGCTTTTTCAAAATCCGAATTGCCGGGCCTTACGCTTGACCCCTGCCATCAGATTTTGTACAGCCACCTTGTCCACCTTCTTCGCCGCAGAAAGCCAGTTTGCCTTGAACTGCTGCTCGTCCTTAGCAGTTTTTTTGGTCTTCTTTAAGTTCCGGCTTGAACAATAGCCCAGTATTTCTCAATTGGGCGGAGCTCTGGCGTGTTGGGAGGGTTCTTGTCCTTGGAACCACCTGCACGTTGTTGGCGGCGTACCACTATGGCCTTTTTACCGTAATGGCAAGATGCCAAATCCGGCCAAAACAGTACGGAACAACCGTGTTTCTTCAGGAAAGGCAGCAGACGTTTATTCAAACAATTCTTTCACGTAAATTTCTTGGTTGACGAGTCCCGGAAGCTATGAAAATGCTGCGTTTCTTGCCACAGGTACTGATGGCTTGCCAAACCAGATATTTCTTTGCGAACTTTGACAGTTCGTGTGCTTGAAAATATCTGCTACCTTTCCCCTTCCTTTTGCCGTATAAAACTCCTGTCCCGGAAGCTGCTTGTAGTCGGCTTTGATGTAGGTTTCGTCGTCCATTACCACGCAGTCAAACTTCGTAAGCATCGTCGTGTACAGCCTCCGGGATCGCGCTTTGGCCGTCGTATTTTGTTTATCATCGCGATTTGGAGTCACTACCTTCTTGTAAGTCGATAGTCCGGCTCGTTTTTTGGCTCGATGCACGGTTGTAGACGATACACCCAGCTTATTTGCGGCATCTCGGAGAGATAGGTTAGGGTTCTCTTGAAAACTACCGGCAACTCTCTTTGTCGTCTCAGCGGCTTCCGGTTTTCGATTTCCCCGATCCAGACTTCCTGGCTGTCGACAAACGTTCCCAAACACTTTAATTACATTTGTAACGGTTGATTTGGCAACTTTTAGCGATTTTGCCAACTTTGCGTGCGAGTAGCTCGGATTTTCGCGATGCGCGAGCAAAATTTTGATACGCTGCTCTTCTTGCTTGGACGGCATTTTGACAACTGAAGAGTGAATTCCAAAATCAAAATAGGAGCAACATTCTACACACACACCTTCAAAATGAGGGGTGTTCAGGTTTTTAAATGCAAAATTGAAAGAAATACGTCAAGTTGATATTGACCAAATTTTGACCATCGTCCTTTATGTAACAATAAGTAACGCGTGACTAGACTCGCCCCTTTAATTACGTAACGCTCACGGACCCCCCTCCTACTTCTTAATTGTTATAAAATCATCTCAAAAACTGTAATTGAGGTGGTTTTAATGTTTAAATCTCATTTCGGTAACTTGAAATTAGTAAAGATGGCAAACATCATTCAATTAATGTCATTTAAATAACTTAAAGCAACTATAAGGATTACGAAAAACATTGTACTCATTGTATTGCATTTATTCAGGTTACTGAATGTTTTTAAAACTGTTACAAATATTAGTTCAAAAAGTTCACTCAAATGTCTTTCAATTATTTAAAGCATCACAAATTTTTTTGCTCATATCACTTAAATCTAGTAAAAAGATTGCAACAGTATTTTATGCAATGCATTCTATGAACCTGTTGCAATTTTTTATAATCTAATTATTATTAATTTTTTTTTTAAATATCTCAATCAGAGTTTTCCGTTTAATCAGTGCAGTGCATGAATTAGGGCTGTGTACGACTAATTCATGACGGCAAAAACATAAAACAAAAGGGGCAGTATCAAGTGTATTTGATGTAGGCTACACGCAGGGGAATATTGGGTGATTGAACGCAAGGAATAGAACATTTTCTGTGTATTAAATCCAACTACGAATTGTTTTAGCAAATGCAAAGATATAGCATCACAAACAAAATTTCTTATCGAATCCAATATTGTTAAAGCGTCAAAGACGAACCAGCCACCGGCTGAAAGTCTCTCAAATAAAGATAAACAACAATATTGTTAATCAATTATTATTTCCACAGAAATAATTATTGATTCAACAAAATAATTTTGTAGATTCCACAATCAACAACAAATTTAACAAAATTCCTTATAATTTGAATGGTTCCAATATATATAACTTTTATTTTTCAATTCAACCGCTTTGGTATAATTAATGCAGAGGTGTATTATTTCCAAAAATCTTATTTTTTGATTCAACAATAAGTGCTTTTTGTTTTCAAAAGAAGCCTTTACAGCGCTTTTAGAAGCAACAAAATTTATTGTTGGTTCAAACAAAATCCGTATTGTTTGAATAAATGAAAATTATGGGTAAGCCGTGAGTCAACTATACAATTGCTTGAATTTGTACAGAACAATACATTTCTCGGCATGTAGATGTACCGTTTATGGACAATTGCGCCAATTGGTGATACAAATCGTCATAAGATACCTTTCGCTCAGAAGATCACATTTAAATAGTACGTCTCCATTAATCGAAGCTTTAGAGTTTGGTCTGAAATCAAAAGAAAAACTTCCATTTTCCTTAAAATTTCAGCTTTCTTGCTCCATTTAGCCATAAATGTGTTTTTATTATGGCCACTCCCATAAGGAATCCATGCGATTGGCCACCAAAGGAACCAAAATTTAAAACTATGGCGATAATTGGTGCAGTATTCCAGATATGGCAAACGTGATTAATAATATAAAAACAAAGCCTTGGCTCAGTTTTGATTTTTTCTTCAAAAAAATGATTTAAAGCTTTCATTTAACGCATTGAAAGTGGGGTTTTCGCAAAAAATTTAAACATGGTTCTTAACTAGTATAAATTAACCCTTTGCTACTTGTTGCTTAGCTTGGCACGCAGGAAATTTTATTGATTTTCAATTGGCTATCACTTTTGATTTACATTTCAAATTGGTTATTTTGTTACGTAACGATTTTAAATTCCCCCCTCCCCCATATGTCACAATAAGTAACGGTTGCTCAACCCCCCTCTCACCCCTTCATGCGTTACGTAATTTGTGCACAAAGCCTAAACTCTTTTTTAAAGTTCGCATTTCGAAGAAAGCAGGGAGAGCTCAATAAATGAGTGTATTGCATCTACTTATTCATGAGTATGACATATACTGTGTACAAGTCAAATAGGGCATACTTTTGGCTTATTTTTATCATATGAAAAATACTTAGTTGAACAAGTCTAAAATGCGTCATATATATTGGCAATATTGGCGCCGTCATTTTGAAGAATACATAATGCAGTTATCACCTCGATTAAAGAATAAGTTTACATGGATTTGTTTGAAAAAAAAATGTAGTATCCTGGTTTGGATAAAACTAGTATTCTATTGTTACATTGAAATTGATGAAGGTAATTCTTTTCTAGGAGTAAAAAAGGCGCTTGTTTACCTATCAGTATTATCCTCAAAAGTGAGCAAACAATACTCATAAAAAGAGTACATTAGTTTTACCCTGGATACACGTGAGGAAGAAGTCTACCAAATGGAAAGTCAAAATTTATTTTGATTGCCTTTTTTATCCCTAGGTGGTGCTGTTGGCAGCGCTACACGGGTAACCGATCATGTGTATGTGGAAAATGGAAGTGCATTATATTGTTAATATAGTATATTTGGTTGCAGCATACATTCCTTCAAAGTTATATAGGCATGAAATCATCATGGTGCACCATAACAAATATTTTTGCTAATCCTTAGGGGTTCGTAAGCTTCAGGAAAATAAACAACTCGAACGAACAAAAACAAACAACGTAAAATTTAAAAAGTTATAATGAAATTTCAATTATACAATTATTACAACTATACGAAAAGAAAAGGTTATAAAACACTTTAGGGAGATACTCTTTCATTTTAATTGACTTTTGATATCAGAAATAGATTCAGCACCCCATAATTACCTTAACATGAGGGACAGCCTCCACTGTGTGACGGCCTGAGATTTACCAGTGCTGGTGCTGAGTTTGTGATTGTATCCCTTGCAGAACACTTGTAACAACTATGTTAAGGCATCTTAAATGTGACCCATTTATACTATTATCAAGTTGCTGCAACTCAATATTCCCGGTACATTGCTTGGATAATAGGATGAGGAATGAAGGAAAGCAAGGAAAAGTAAGCAGCGCTCATTTCACAAATTCTCATTTCAATTCACATTCATGAAGAATCGCAACAATTCTGACAGATAGCTGTTTGAAATTTATTCTACCTTTTTATCTCAATCGTACTTCTATAAATTCTCAAAACAAATATATCATTGCATAGATTAGACACCTGCCAACAGTTTTCGCGATCGCCAGAAAATTTAGCGTTCCTTCTCAAAGATAATTAATAAATTTATTCGTAGAAATTAACATTCCCGTACATTGGAATTTGCGTAAATTCATTTCGTCGGTAGGTCCTCTCTTGAGCTCAGTCGATAATAGCCATGACCATGGTCTATGGATGTTCCGCATTGAAAAATTTCTCGCCTATCTGGTTATAGAGTAAGACTGCGTTTGTCATACTATTAATCTAATTGATTTTTTTTATGGAAGTGCATCTCGACCAAAAAGTTCAGAGTAGGCGATGAGCTGATTGCATTAAAGAATAAGTTGAGTAAAGTAAATAAGTTGAGAGCAAGCCGCTATCCAATTTGAATCTGAAATTTCAAGACAAACATAAAAGAGGAAACGTTTCAGGAAACTCCGACGAAATTCTACGACACCTGAAGATGAATTTTACTGCGGCAATGTTTAATTAAAACGATGAAAGCTTAAATCATCAAACATCGGGATGAGGTCGAGTCAGGAGGGAAGGTATTCTTCCTCAAACGCTAGCAACCAGCTAATGAACTCGTGAGGCGTGAGGATGAATGGTGCGCGGGGGTAATACTTCATCCTCTTGCTACTATAGTAACGTAATCCAGTTTTATGGGAGTTTAATTTAACACGAGATCTAGGTAGGCATGGCGCTAGGAGTAGGTAACTCTTTGTTTGCTCATGGATTTTTTTTGGGATGCTGTCGGAGAGTATACCTACTTCAGACATCGCTTTGTGGGTGCTTCCTCATTCTCGTTTCGATGCGTACCGTTTCTGGAGCATTGTTGTTGATTAGTAGCTCTGTTACATGATGAGCGGTGAAAACCATCCAACCCATGGGGTGGATTAATTGGCTCACAAGAACTGACAGTGAAAAGAGCCAGACTTTATTTTTGTTGATATTGAAGATGAAAGATTTTCCACCAGTTGGAGTAAATTAAGCTGCCGAATTAGCAGAAATTTTCGGCTTCACACAAGGGCCCGTGAATGACAGATACACATTACTTCTTTGATGACCGCAAAAGCAAACTCGTAAACAAACCATCATCGACCGGAGATTGTAAATAAAAAAGGTTACGACCAAATAACGGGAGATAATTTCCCCTCGGCCCCGGAGAATTTATGAAGTGATAAAGAAACTGACTGTCATAATATCATTATCCACGAGGAGACTTTGTCCACCGCCACCGAAAAGCACTTTCTCGGAGTTGTCGTTCCACGGTGTAGTTGTCGTCGTCGTCGCCTCGTCGTGGCACCAGCTATCACTCCACACCTCCCACACTTCGGGCCAAAGAACGAACCGTTCGACCATTTTTTTTGAGGGGCCCTTGTGAATCCTCGCACTGCATCACATTTCTCGGCAATTAAGCAAAAATAAATGAATTTTCCATGTAAAAGCGAGTAATTACCGACTGCAAGTTCCGTGGCGTCCCTCGAGAATGGAGTTTCCCAGAAGGGTTTAGGTTCGTTGTTGCCGTCGTTGGCCAGAAATTTCCAGCACTGAACTGAAGTGATGAAAGAGTTGCTGAACTGACGGGTAATTTCTATTCCCTAGTTGCTTGGCTTGATGTGTCGTTTAGCGGACTGTGATAGTATTTAGCAGTCGTTCTTTTCCAACAGCAGAAGAGGGCATCCACGGATTTATTTTTGTTGGTTTTAAACGAGCAGATTAGCTTGTGCCTTCATTCTTAGAAACGTTCCACAGAGTTAAAATGGCGAGATACGGCGATGAATGTGCAACGATTCATGTGACAACAAAGGTTTCGTTTTTTACTTGGACTTCATTATATTTCGTTGCTTAATTGAGACAAATAACGTCAAATTTATATTGCGGATTTTGTTTTCTCTCTTTCTGCAAAGGATTTACTACGACTTCGGCAGCATTAGCCTCGTTATTTAGAAGATTTGATACATAACACTGGTGGACAGAGATTTTTAGACCCACAGCTCGGTGCCAACTTCCGTTAGCTTGGGTCCCAAAACCATCGAAAATCGTATTTTGACCTCATGACATTTGCATTTTCCTTCACAAGTTGGCATCAAAAATGGAAATTTTGATATCTTTTGAGAACCACATGAATAACTGCCTCAGCTTCAATGTTAATGCTCCAAAAGATTTTTTCTGAAATTTGATAGACATAAACAAACAACTTTGCAAATGAAATTGTGTCAATCCAACTTCACCAGAAAATGTTATGACCGTTGAAAGGCAGTATATTTCAGCAAAATTACAGCAATGTACAGTAGACCCCTCGTCATGCGCGGATTTCCTTGAGATGGATCTAAAATGATATATGGGCCTTGGTTCGTGATCCTTCGTATATATGATGTTACTTTCTTCAGTAAAACTGTTCAGTAGATAGGCCTTAAGAATGGTAAACTCAAAAATTCTGAATTATCTCACATCGTGGGCTAGTGTGCATGCAAAATTACTTTATAACCTGAATCTCTAGATCCTTGACATATAGCTAGTTGGCGTCTTCGACAAAGATATTTGGTTGATCGATGCCTTTCGGATGGTGCTAATATTACTTCAGAACTCGTACTCTACGTGACGCCAGTGTAGGTGTGAACTCTGTGTATTACCTTTATTTTGAGATCTAGATCGTAGGGTACGGGACGGGTCTTAAGAAGTTTATTCAGCACCTGTGACGTTTGATAAAGCTGTATGTAATCTGAAATAATAATTGCCATTATTTAAACGTTAATCGCTCTGTTTACTTGTGATCTATCGGATCATTACATAATAAACGAGCATTAGACTCAAAAAATTTCGTAGTGATAGACTAAAGTTCTTAATTGCAGGGACTTATGAAAAGCATGCGGATTGCTCTCCGATTAAAAAAATCGACATGAAGTTTTCATAAGGGTTGGTCGAAAAAGTAAACAATGGCTTCTTCAGCCAATTTCTTGAAAATGCAAACTCGCTCAAGTTAACTATCACTTTAATTGCATGGACCTTCAATTTGTTTTTTTATAGATCGTCACGTTTTCCGAACCCCACCCCACCCCCCTCCACCCTTAGTGCGTGACATAATTAATGGACTTTCCCTCATGAAAACTCCATGTCGAAATGTATTCTCCAGCTCCGCAATCTGTACACAAACTAACAGTATTGTATGAGTGCGATTCCGTGCATGTGTGCGAAGGCATATTGAAATAGTCCGGTTTACGATTAGCTGCAAACGTCGATATTCTCAACCCGCTCCTTCGTTTTATCCATCCGCTCTCGAAAACAATCAAACGGAACATGTCGCTTACTATGATCACAAACTCATCTACAAGCAGATCTAGGACAGGACCTGCCAGCTATTAGTGCAAAAACAAGACCATTTAGCTATAAAAAAAAGACCGTTTTTTATTGGTCGCTGTGACAACCGCCGGGATGCCATATTCACAGACATGTCTGTTCATTTGCAGACTTTTCATTTTTATTACAGGCTTTTTTTAGCGATGCAGACATCTCGCAGACATTTTATTTACGTTGCAGACTTTTACGGACATTTGAAATATTTTTTAAATTTCAAAAGAAGGTATTCTCTGAAGTAAGGATTTAAAACGTACGAGGATCTGAACAGTATAGTAGATATGGTAAAAAGCTTTGTTGAAATATTTTAAACCATTGTAAGTATCATTTAAAGTAGAAATCCTTGAAAAAACGACAGCGGTGGGCTACTTGGGGACACAATAGGCCCGAAGATAATGGATATGGTAATGTTCAATCAATTACTGTCAAAGCGTTGGTAATATTGGTCCTTTGCTATGAAGTCACAACGAAAATCAAGGTTCACAACAATACATATCATATTTGAAAAATTTAGAGACTTCCTCGAAAAAAATGGCTCTGGTCAGGTAGAAACTTCTCAGAGGTATTGGGAGCAAACAGTTCATGCAAGAAGAACCTTCAAAAATTCGTTACCGAAGCTCAAGATCATACTTACGAGAATTTCAAGACAGAACTTCCCCAAGAATCAGGAGAGGACTAATCAGAGCTCCAGGAAGAAGTGTAGGGGAGTGGGCTTCTCTGAAGTTTGGAATTTTTCAGAGTTTTTGGAGTTCTTCCCAAAAATTCAAAATTGAACTTCCAAGAAGTTCAGATAAACAAACTTCCCCAAATTTCAGAAGGGAGTTAACCAGGAAGGGCACTACCTATAATTTCTCGAAAAAATCAGGAAAAAAAACCCTCAGGACGATGCTTCATAGAAGTTGAGGAAAGAACTTCTCTCAAGTTCAGGAAATAACTTCCCAGAAGTTCCGAAAGAAACTTCTCGAATGGTTAGTTGGAACTTCTGCATTTACATTCTGCATTTCAAAATAAGGATTTCTCAAAATTCTTTAGCGAGAAAAAAATTAAACTTTCCAGGAGCGTTGGGAGTACTTCCTTCTAATTTGAGCACGAATTTTCCAATAGTTCCGAAACTAACTTCCAAAAGTTCGGGAGAAAACTTCCCAAAAGTTCAGAAGAGGACTTCTCAGAAGCCCAGGAAGAAACTTCAAGAACAAATTTAAGGGAATTTTGGAATATAATTTTACTTGCAGTTCCGGATGGGACCAATCAGAAGTTAAGAAAGAATAAGCTCAGAAACAAACTTTCACGAATTTCAGGAAGAAACCTGCCAGAGAGGTCACTACCTGTTGGGTCAAGAAGAAATTTTTCAAAAAAATCAGTAAAGAACTTCTCAGAAGTTCACAAGAGGACTTCTCAGAAGTTGCGAAGAGACCAAAAGTTTAGTTGAAAGTGATACCCAGAAGTGGTAGAGAGCTTCCCTAAAGTTCCGAATCGAACATTCCAGCATTTCAGAATGAGAACTTCTCGAAGTTCACGAAATTCCAGAAGTTATGGTAGATTCTCTTGATAAAATCAGGAATAAAATTTCTAGAAGTATAGAGGGATCTTTCTAGTTCTAGCAGGAATTTTTCAGAAATTGAAGAACAAACTTTCCCGAAGTTCAGGAGAATACTACCCTGAAGTCTCAGAAGAGATTTTTTCGGCAGTTCAGAAAAGAACTTCTCAGAAGTTCAGGAAGAAACATCTAACAACTAAAGAAGATTTTCCAAGAAATTCTGTACCGTATTTTTTAAAGTTTTGCAGAAACTTTCCTCGTAGTTCAGGATAGGACTTATCAGAAGTTTAGAAAGTAACTGTTCAGGTAAAAAAAACAAATGTTTATGGAAGGTAAGGCTGGGTTCTTAAATGCGAATTTCGAAGCAAATAAGGAGTGACTGCCAAAAAGTTCATGAGAAATTTTGCCTGAAGTTCAGGAGGAAACTTCCCAGAATAAAGCAAAGAGCCTTGCATAAGATCAGGAGAGAGTTTCCCTGAAATTTAAAAGATAATCACTGACTAACCGAAGAAGCAGTCTATACCAAAATCATTCATATGACCATAATGATATTGATGATGATGAGTGATGATGACACCATATTAAAATATGGTGCAGACCATCAATGGTTATTGCTAAACCAAAAAAAATGGAAAGTGCGTTACAGGGAAAAAAACTATAGAAAATTGTGCCATCTATGCGAATGCTTCAAGCTTCAGTGTCACTTTAAAAATATGAAACAATAGTGTAAGTTTCCATACAATCCATGAAATAGATGCAGACATGTTTACATAATCACACAAATAGCAATAATTACATAACTTTCATTGAAAGAAGTCTAATTTTCTAAAAAAAATTACAGACTTTTATAGACATTCCCAGATATTTCAAATTTTTGTCACAGACATTTGATAAAAATATCTGGCAACCCTGGTTACGTTACAAGCAGTCAGTTCGTTGTTGGTTTGGCGGTGTTGCTACACAAAAAAAAAATTACTTACGATGTAATCTAAAACTTCTATGAAAATATATCGACATAGTTTATGGTTGGATGCAATTTTCAATTTGAAATATCGTAAATAACTATAAACACTGCCTTCTTGGAAAGTTATATCATATGCATTACAATCTTTCAGCATTAATTCATATTTGGAGCCGATAACATATAGTTATACGACACGCTCTTATTTTTGCGCCTTGAACGCTTGAAATTTACGTGATATCAACACAATTCAGTACCACCGCTCAGTTTCTCAAGTCAGAATATACAAGTGGTCACCGCCATGTTGTGTATAAGCACGTTCGGGAGTGAAGAATGAAAAATTGTAAAAAATATTTTCAAAACGTACGAAAAAATTGTGTGTGGCTGTGGTAATCGCAGTGAGTGTATGTAGGATTTATTGGATCACACACGAATACACCGAAACTATGAGTTCAATAGCCCGTTGACAAATGTGATCTCGTCTCCAAATCTCGAACCTGAAAATAAGCCTTCTAACTGCTGCATCCAAGTGGAATTAGCATGAACACTTTTTTTTAAATGCCAATAAATAGACGATTTTTGAAATCAACATCTAATTCTATTTATTTTCCTCAATGAAAAATATCAATCAATTTTTTTTATTCCTAACCTCAAAAAATATGAACCGTAGATTACGACATATTTTAAATTTACAGGTCATATATAGAAAGTACGAGTTACAGCTACCGTTTTTCAATGCTGTAAAATTAATATCACGCGTAAATTTCTATTGAATATAATAGAGGTAAATGTGTTTCATTCACGTACCCATAATTTTACAGGTTTTGTTCAAACTGTGTAGTCACTGCTTTTTCACTTTTTTCGTTTGGGTTTTTGGATCGCTCCTCCTAAAAATGATACTTTCTGAAAAAATAAAGATCAGAAAAAACCTTACGAAGATTTAAAAGTAACGCTTATTATTTATTTGAATTTTTAATATCATCCTTTTCTTCCCTGCAAGGCAGTTTTGTATTCGTAGAGCCTAAAATTCACGAACCTCTCCATTTAAAATATTGACAATTGTTAAACGTTTACTTTATTGAATATTACCAAGTATTAAAAGAATATCGACGAATTTTGATTATATTTTTAATTACATTATTTTCAATGGGATAACTGTGTAAACATATCTGGTAACACTGGAGCGACCCCCGTATCATAGCAATCATAAATTTATAAGAGGTCATCTATCTCTGAGCTGGCAGGTTTTGTCCTAGAAGCAGATTATGAGACAGACGTACAGGTCTTAACTTTTAGTTTGTCATTGATCTTTAGAAAGGCAATGTGTATTTCTTATATCATTAAATGATATAAAATAGCTTAAATTAAATGATATTAAATAGCTTGTCTATTAAACAATTTGGTGGTGTTTTCAACGTATTGAATCCCTTATCACACTTTATACTACCGTACTGTATGTTGAAACTAGTTGAACATGTTTCTACATAGCCGTAGGAGCCCAAAGAGAAAGTCGACAAAGATAGTCTCTCATTATTACTTAGGACCTAATGCATTGTTTTGCTTGATTTCCTCTCACGGAAATGTTAGACAAAGCGACTGGGACGACTACCGGAATGCTTCGATAAAAAACAAACAAATGCTATATCCATGGTTAGGGACATGGACTCTCTCAAAAGTAACAGTGATGCCAAAACTGCCACTCAGCAGCGAAGCATTATTTGTCGTTTATTGCTTATGATAGTGCCAGATGATAGACAGTATAATCATAAGCATAGATCAAGCTCAAATGACTGGAAGAAACATTGAGGTAAATTTATGATCTGAAATCACTATTCTGGCAACAAGCCCAGGGGCCTGTTCATACATCACGTAGACTTATTTTTGAAAATCTCAGACCCCTAATACTCAAACTTCTTAGTCATATGCATGTTGAAAATTTTATTCACTTTTTAAGTCGATTAAAATTTCGCATATTTTCAGGCCATTCTGACTGGAAATGCCCCTTATTGACTTTATGCCGCAAGTTGTCACCATTACAAACGCGGTAGGCTATATGCTTGAAATAAAATTGCTTATTATTTTCAACTGTGAAATCAGCTGTCAAAGTAGTTGACTAAACAGGAATTTTGGTTACTTAAAAAGAGTGTAAGAGTCTGAATATAGACTCCGAATAAATTTAAATGATGGGGTGTGATATATATGGGATGAAAATATCCCATTTCTTAGTCACACAATAGAAACGTCAGAGAAGTATGTTTTAGATCAAATCATTTAAAATATCAATTTGTTTAAATTTATACATTCGTTCCACGAGGAACAAACCCTCTTGTAAGTACCTTGCTACCTTATACTACCATATCTAAAAATGTTGTCTGAGCCTGAAGTATATTAAATTATTTTCCGTGTAAAATAAAGGGTGATACGGTCAAAATTTGGTCAAGGGAAAACGCGTGTAAATCGGTGAAATCGTTTATTTAAAAAATCAAATTAAATTTCTTTTTCAAGTTCAATTAGTATAAAAATTCAGGAAAAATATTCAGTTAGGCTTCCGCTTTTCCAAATCCGAATTGCCGGGCCTTACGCTTGACCCCTGCCATCAGATTTTGTACAGCCACCTTGTCCACCTTCTTCGCCGCAGAAAGCCAGTTTGCCTTGAACTGCTGCTCGTCCTTAGCAGTTTTTTGGTCTTCTTTAGGTTCCGCTTGACAATAGCCCAGTATTTCTCAATTGGGCGGAGCTCTGGCGTGTTGGGAGGGTTCTTGTCCTTGGGAACCACCTGCACGTTGTTGGCGGCGTACCACTCCATGGCCTTTTACCGTAATGGCAAGATGCCAAATCCGGCCAAAACAGTACGGAACAACCGTGTTTCTTCAGGAAAGGCAGCAGACGTTTATTCAAACACTCTTTCACGTAAATTTCTTGGTTGACAGTCCCGGAAGCTATGAAAATGCTGCTTTTCAAGCCACAGGTACAGATGGCTTGCCAAACCAGATATTTCTTTGCGAACTTTGACAGTTTCGTGTGCTTGAAAATATCTGCTACCTTTCCCTTCCTTTTGCCGTATAAAACTCCTGTCCCGGAAGCTGCTTGTAGTCGGCTTTGACGTAGGTTTCGTCGTCCATTACCACGCAGTCAAACTTCGTCAGCATCGTCGTGTACAGCCTCCGGGATCGCGCTTGGCCGTCGTATTTTGTTTATCATCGCGATTTGGAGTCACTACCTTCTTGTAAGTCGATAGTCCGGCTCGTTTTTTGGCTCGATGCACGGTTGTAGACGATACACCCAGCTTATTTGCGGTATCTCGGAGAGATAGGTTAGGGTTTCGCTTGAAACTACCGGCAACTCTCTTTGTCGTCTCAGCGGCTTCCGGTTTTCGATTTCCCCGATCCAGACTTCCTGGCTGTCGACAAACGTTCCCCAAACACTTTAATTACATTTGTAACGGTTGATTTGGCAACTTTAGCGATTTTGCCAACTTTGCGTGCGAGTAGCTCGGATTTTCGCGATGCGCGAGCAAAATTTTGATACGCTGCTCTTCTTGCTTGGACGGCATTTTGACAACTGAAGAGTGAATTCCAAAATCAAAATAGGAGCAACATTCTACACACACACCTTCAAAATGAGGGGTGTTTAGGTTTTTTAAATGCAAAATTGAAAGAAATACGTCAAGTTGATATTGACCAAATTTTGACCGTATCACCCTTTATGTGACTTCAACCGCAAGATATCGCGACTAAGGCCACTCAAAATTTATCAATTCCGTTCCGTGAGTATACTTGATAAAATAATGTCATTACGACACACAGTTTCAATTCTACTCTGAAGCGGTTTGTACTTGCGGAAAGCGCTGTACACCAGTTGATACCGCAATGCACCATGAATGGGCAGGTGTATTTGGAAGATTGTCTCCAACAGTGGCCTATCTCTCCTGAAGGCTTAGTGGTCTCATTCCATACAAAAAGGCGGGAGAAGTACAATAATGGATTGGGTCGCACTACCGAGATATTGGTCAATTTATGGTCCTCTGGAATATCCGTAACATTCAATAAAATGGTAAATTCATCAGTCTTGTCCTTGTTTTTCAAAACCATTTGTATATGAAATGTTAAAATTATAGCAATGTGGAGAACAATTTATGGCTGTAGGTGGCCATTGCATGGTCGTCTCTGGAGGTTCAGGTTCCGTAATATTTGATAATTTAGAAATTCTTTACCAGAAAGTGGTTGATCCTCAAAACTCAAATTATGAGAATGAATTATATGATTACGGATTTTAAACGGTACTATCCCTTTACAAACAAAACATACCTTATTAGTTTTGTTGACATTTATTACAAGATATCAGACAGAAATAAACTTGTTCTAGCTGAAAAATATCATACAATTTAATGACAAATCAATTAGTCGACTAAAAGAATCTTGATTTTAAAACGTATGAAAATGTACACCTTTTTGACAATACTAGTAAAATCACACTGCACACTGGGCCAGAATGAAAACTTAGCAGAAATAAATTATTTTCACTATGAAGATGCATCTTTAGAACAAAAGTGTCTTCGACAAAGTTGCAGCATATAATTAGGCATTAATTTGACATCAGTTTTAATTAGGGTGTTCCTTGATTATATTGAATAAAAATTCTATTATTCACATTTATCGACATAAAGCAATACAATGTTCAACAAAGTTGTTCCTTATTGAATTTAAAGCAACTTTTTCCAGAAACCATAGTCGTAGGTCTTTTGTGTCATTAGTTATGATCATTTTTACGCTTAAGAGTAGGGTGGCCCTGAAAAAATAAGTAGTTTTCGCGTAAACTTTTCCATTAAGAAAAACTTAAGAGATTGTTACATATGATTTATTGGCCCCTTTAATAATGAAAACAATAATTCACTTTGTTCCTTTGGTTTGTGTTCCATAGGTTTTGTTCCTTTGGTTTGGGTTTAGATGAGTCATTTGGAGAATATATAATCGAAACTCATACGTTTCCATTTTCCATTTTTCATCGATTTAAATTGAACACAATGCATATATTAGCTCTTTATTGAAATATAGTGGTTTATCTTCGTCATTACCATAAACATTTTAGAAAAATCAAGAATTTTATTTTAAAAAGGACATACATTCATAGCCATTCAACCCCAAATTCTTCTAAATTCATTTGAGCATTTATATACAAAAAGAGACCCGTTATATTACCATTCATATGAAATCGTATTTGTATCCCTGTTCTTCGCCCTTTGAAATAACGTTGTTTTTTTCATCACAGTGTGTGTTCAAATGAGTTCTAAAAATTTGCTCGGAACACCGTTTTCATCAAACTTAAAATGGAAAAGTTAGGCGAAAATTACTGATTTTTTCAGGGCCACCCTACTCTTAAACGTAAAAATGATCATAACTAATGACACAAAAGACCTACGACTATGGTTTCTGGAGAAAAGTTGCTTTAAATTCAATAAGTGAACAACTTTGATGAATATTGTATTGCTTTTATGTCGAGAAATGTGAAAGATAGAATTTTTATTCCAATATATTCAAGGACCACCCTAATTGCAAATGATGTCAAATTGAAAGTCCTAATTATAAGCTGTAACGTTGTCGAAGACAGATATGTTCTAAAGTTGCATGTTCATTGTGAAAATAATTTATTCCTGCTAATTTTTCATTCTGACCCAGTATGCACTGTTCTAAATTTATAGCATAACACATGAAAAATGAAATTTAAATGTTTATCAACAAAAAATATCATCAGACCTCTTTAGACTCGTGTTCTAATAACTCGACTCGAAAACTAAAGTAGTCTGCACATTGTAGACAAGTGTAACGTATCTGCCAAGATTAGCAATAAAGGAAGTTGGAATTCAATGGAAATTACTAATCTTTCTTCTCATTTGCTAGGTACAGGCATAGGCGTAGCCAGGATTTCAAATAGGGGAGGGCAAGCTTTTAGAGAGAGTGGGAGAGAGAGAGAGAGAATTACATCGTCTTCAATCAGTTGTGGCAACACACTGAACACTTCACAAGGACAACCCAACGCCTCGTTGACCTTTAGAGCAGGGACATTTTCAAGTTCCATCCACTGGAATTCAAGCCCTCACCTGAACAACGATTGGATTACCCTCTGCGCTCACCCAAAGTACTTTATAATACCCGTCAAATTTTGGCAACAAGATTCAATAATTCTAGGCATGTTCTGGAATTAAAAAATAAACAGAAAGGATCTTTAAAAACCTTAGGTTTTCCACATGTTTCTAAAACCGAACCGCATTAAATAGTTACCATGCTAAAATCTAGCGGGTACTGTCATGTATCGAAATATTCGCTTTTACAGTGGTGTTGGATTTTTGTACAAGATGACCACCGAGTTTGTTAACAGTTTGTACTGGAAAATGTACTCTTCCTCCACGACCCTCTCACCCACACTGAAAATTATTTTTTCTTTTATTAAGAAATCAAAAGTAGAACTAACACATCTATTTGATGATTTCTGCAACGAAATTGAATTGTTCTTTCAAAAAGTTACCTTCGTATTCAATGCCACACGCGTAACTGTCAAAAGCATCGAAGCTTTTAGTTGACACAGAAAGAACATGGGTTCGTTGTACGAAAACAACACAAAGTGCTACGAATATGTTTTGACCAATAAAAAGAAACGTCTCTCTGGTGAATGCAGGATTGACTGACAGATTTTTTATATCGACTCAGTATATAATTGAAAAAAAAAGCGCAAACAGTGAGAAGTTGTTCAGCATATTTAGTAATGTTTCTGGCATGAGATTCGGACTTTTTATGGCAATATTTCACTAGGTCATGGTGACTCGTTACAAGTTACTTGATTACTAAGTATGAACTTATAACTCTCAATAGCGCTTTAGTTTTTATTTTGAGAAAAATCAATTATTCCAGCCCACCCAAGCAGTAATACCAACATGTATGAGTACGATTGAAGAGGAAGCAGCAATTGGCTGATCTTCACAAAATTCATTTCGTGCATTGATAAAAAAAAAGGTTCAATGATAGCATATGATAACCATTAAGAATATTTCATACAATATACGAGATATTTGTTCTATGTACAAATGTTTAAGAAAACGAGTGAAAGCTTTAGTGTTTTACTCTCCGTGCTTACAACTTTTCAATAGAACAATCTTTTATGGTTGTACAAAAATAAGTTCATATGTTTCTTTCAATCACATGCCGAGAATGACTATACTTACTTTTTACAAATTTCGAATGTCCATTTATGGTACTAATAGATAACAATGAATCATAGAACTGTTTTATACTTCCAATAATTAAAAAACAAATGCACATAATGTGCTTTAAACTCACCAGCAAAAGCAACTTTTCCGAAATCAAATTTTAATGAGAAGTTATGAATATCGAATATGATCGCAGCTTCTTTTTGGTTCATGCGAGTGTTCTCAACTTTTATGGTATGTATTTGATTGATGAACTTCTTGTCAATGAAATTCGCATAAATTGTTCTTAACAAGCTCCTATTTTTTTGATACAGTTGTAAAATTAAAAGTTTACGAAAAAGAGGTTGCTTCGAGCATCGGCTGTGAACGGATGTATGTCGATGCTTTATTAAGCCCCATTTTGCTATCAGGCATGGCACGTTTCGTATTATTTCTGGTTATGTGAGTGATCGAGTGTGCAAAGAAAAAAAACAAACAAAATGTGTCTTAGTTGAGATGTGGTGGATTCCCGGAAGGTGGACCAATTAATTGTGATCCATAATATTGGTTTGCCATGCTCGCCGTACCACCATATCCTGGAGCAAGTAAATCACTAGTTCGCTTTTGTGGAGTGGCTCCAACAGTATATACTGCTGTTATAAATACGTTCAAATAAGAAATCGCCGCGTGAAATCAGCTTATCGTTTACTAAAAACCCGAATCATGTTATTCAACATTCTAATTATTTCTCGTGAACGTGCAGTGGTCTTGGCTTCCATTTGGCGCGAGTATCACGTCAACACATTCCTATCCTTTCCTTATTTGACCTGCATTCGGGCGAGGCAGGTGTCAATTATTGCCTTAGTTTGAGATCACCAGTTTTATTATATCGAGGATTTATGCTAATCCCACGCATCATATGTTGGTTCTCTGTGTAATAACAGCTGATGTGGCAGCAACGAAGTAGCAACCACGGACGGACAATCATGCTTATTATCTTGCAGTCATGCTCAAACAAACGGATTGAATCTTTGAAAAGGATAAGACAACTGCAAATTTTGCTCTGATGAGCATGCTGTCCTGCATACTCACACGCTTATTGAATGACTGATTCGAAAATCGGATACGAGTCATCTCGTCTCGCCCGAGAAAATATTGTAGCATATGCTCTATTAAAATCTCTTGGATACGGAAACAATACTTTAAAATACTGAATCAAACTATAGTTAGTTATTATATATTCTTAATAACATGAAACTACAGTATCGTGAAACAGAAAAGCATTGATCGGCGATGAAACATTGACCGGTTTGGCTCATGAATAGTTTAAAATAAACAATTTCGATTGATACACTTTCTAACTATGAATTATGTTTCTTTATCAAGTATTGTTTAGCTTCCGAAAGCTATAACATTGATTTAAATATTCAGTTTGTTGATTGCCAAGAACTGAGAATTGATTTGAACGTAGCTTATTCAAGTTTCAGCTAGCGGGGAAAAAAGCAGTCAATGCTCGTCAAGTTACCATTGAAGGTGTAAAAATATTCCTATTTTTGGATACTTTAGGTTAGCTAGGCTGTATTCTTGATTAAAGCGAAAAAGAGTGTCATAAAATTTTTAGTCGTTACTATTTGAAAAATAATCTCTATAGATGTACACTTTTGCACATTTTTACTACTTCTTGTTACCAAAATCAAGACAACTTAAAGCTATTCCATTGAGGCAAAGGAGCAATCTCACAAACATTAAAAATATATAATAAAATTCAAACAAACATTGAAATTCTAAAACTAAAATCAATAGTTTAAAGTGGGGGGCAACGGCTCCCCCTGCCCCCCCCCGGCCACGCCTATGATTACAGGTATTCCACTAGAAAGCTCGCACTCACCAGTGATTCAATCAAACAGATTGGAGAGCTCTGTTGCTGATTACTGATAATGGGAGATAACCCCTATCATTTTTAATCAGTTCGTGTATTTGTTAGGCTCAGGCGTGTGTAACACATTACTGGAGCCGATATTCAATATTGTAAATAACAATGTTTTATTGTGTAGAAGGAAATGTCCGCTATCACCATGAGTCACCAAGAGTAGACGAGTAATGTTTGCTAGAGTGAAAGATATAAAGAGAAAGAGTTGAGATTTAGATATTGGAAGTAGGTTGGAAATAGAACAGAAGTATTGAGAAATTGAGTGAAAGGGCATGGGTAAAGTAGTACTCGAACCAAGGACATTACCCTTGCCATGATGATGCGTGGAGCATCTCCTTCTACACCAAAATCGTTACTCCAGTCACAGAAAAATACAAAACATAACAATTAGAGAATGATTTATTTTTCGATTTAGGTAAAGTGAGGTGCCAATTACTCGTGGCTAGCTCTGGTTAATGGGGTCACTTTATCGTTTGTAGAAGCTAGGCAGGCAACTTATTTCAGGTATTTGTTGCTGGTGATGGTTGCATCTCTTACCTCTCGGAATGGTAGTCTACTGCTCGGATTTGGATTGTTTCCCAAAATCTGATTACAAATTCAAGCATTAAGTAAGTGGTATGGATTTTGCAAAATAAAAATCGATAATTATTCTCGTTTCTAAGTTACCACTTCCAATTAACTTGCCTGTCGCAGCCTTAAGATGTGCATTTCAGCTTGGTAAGCTGTTTTACCATCAGCCATAGTCAATTTTCCCACAGCATTAGTATTTCGCAATCACAACGATGAAAAATCCAGTGCGGCTTGTCCTCTGCTGTTCATAAAGCGTATCCATCATACCATCATGTTAACAACCGAAAAACAACGAGATACCCAATCGCAACAAAAGAAATCCATCAGCGCCATCAATCGTGTATCGAACGTCAGTTTGGTCGTGTCCACATTGGTTGGAACAGACCGCGCACGAAAATCCATAACCTATGATGGGTGATGTCAATAACGACAACGCTCCAGCCACCCGACCGCACACGAGATCGGCACTGCTGGTGACAGTGACATTTCGAATGTTGCAATAAATATTTGTCAATCAATTGAGCTCCCGTCACCTAAATCTATCGAATGTCACCCAGGACAGTCTATTGTCAATCATTCTTCCCATTCATTCGGAGAGCGCTTTCTGAGCTTAAAGAAATGGAGTCAGACCCGAATAGACAATCAGTCCAGGAAGGGTAAAATTCCAGCAACGTAAATTAATTTCTCAATCAGCATAAATTAAAATACCAATCCCAGTCGCCAGGCCACAGTGGGGAGCAGAGTATGATTTACCGTAAGGATCTGCTGCATGATAAATTTCATGCCTCGGAAGGCTCCATCGCCGTCGAGTTGTTCAGCCTTTCTTTTAAGTGGCGGAGGCGCCTGGTTGCCTAATTTCGAACCATAATTAAGGATATAAATTTCTGCGGTCCCCAGAAACCGGCACCGACACCGAGTTATATCAGTTCGCTGGGTTGATTATGCTTTCAGAAGAAGCATGATTTGGTGGCGGTGAAGTCGGAGAACGCGTCTCTGCTGGCAGATGCGAGGAAGAAGAGCTAATGAGTGTTTGTTGTTGAAGCGTGTCGGGGGTCGTGTAAATTTGGGAATCATGTGTGTGTGTTAGGATCAGGGTGACGCCATTGAAGGCCACTTAATGATGGGTTGGCGGGTTTGATGCGTGCACCTAGCCTTGTTGGATATGGAAATTGGGAACCCGTCTGGGTAAGGACATAATTGGAAGATGTAATTTATGGCTAATCATCATTTGATGAACCAGGTAGATGGAAAATTAGATGCTTGCGGGTCGTTAATTACTTAATACAAAGGAAAAATGAAGAGACACTTTCAAAAACGTTGAGATGTACCGCATTTCATCACCACTTGTTGCTGACATAGTCAATTATGCGACAAACTATGCCCAGTGATGTGTGTGGACATGAATACCATCAACTGAACCGAGTTTGTCGCATAAGCTGGAAGCTTCACTAATCACTTACAAATTCATATTCCAACTCATCAAATATTCACACAGATCATCATTAACTTCTGCCCTCGAACCGACGCTCGTAGCATGCCAACGTTCAAGTACAACTACTGTGATATGGCTATAACTCAGATCACAGCAGATGTTCCTTCAACGCAAGCAGCCTTCGACAATCCGACGAACCCGACCCCGAGCTTCTGGGACGTTGCCAGCGGTGCGGAAAATATTAGGTAACTACTGCTGTGATATAATCCAAACATATATCACACCGAGTGTTCCTTCGATCTTCGGCACCCATTCTGATCCTTTGGTTCACTCCGAAAAAAGCAAAAAAAACACTTCAACCCCCGTTGCATAGCCCCGCACTAGCTGCAGTGATGGTCTAGCTTTATGATTTTGTACACCTGATAATCATAAGGTAGAACACCAAAGTAGTTAGAACGGAATTCACTCAACTGCTGCTGCCGCTACTGCTGCTGTTCTGCACTTGCGCCGATCCACCGTTGAACTGATCGAAGTTTAGGACGCGAGTGTTCGGTCTAGTCACTAGGGAAAATGGTTTCGAAATGAAGCGACTAGTCCGCCAATCGCCCCAAATAACGATTCTTAAATATTCGTGTGCCCTTATACTGCGACCTCTTCTGGCCCTTCCTAATGGATTCTCAACTGCAAACTGATATTCTTCGGGGTAGCCGGAGGCAGTTTAAATACTGGCTGGATGATTCCTACCTCCGAGGGTACATGGCTTTGGTATGAAATTAGCCCACGCTGCAGACTGACAGGTACCTGGTAAAAACAAATCGTTTGAACTGATTGAGAAAGTCGTCAACAATGGGCGTTTGTCGCCAGCGTTGATGTTACGGGTAGATTATACCTCTCTTTGAAAAGGTTTGATGGTAGACACCTGCGACGGGTTAAGGTCGAATGTGATGTCGTTCCTACCGACTGTTATGTAATGAGTAAAGGCACTTTCAGTAAATGTGTTGCAATTTTGTATTTCACTTGAGGAACTGTACAACTGATTATTTCGAAGATGACAGTGAAGCAAGGATTGCTTCGCATTTCCTGCACAGGTGGATGGTTAATGGTACATAGTTCCACATTTGTTGCAACTAAATTATTCGAATGTTTCAACGAAGGTACATTTTACCAACAACGAGTACGAATGTTTACATAGGCCATTAGAAATCCAACTAGAATCATCAATTCAATTCTCCTAACCAAACTAAGGCACTTGTTTGAGAAACTAAACTCAACTCGTTCGTATATGATCATTTTGATTTAATGACAATTTGATAATTTCTAGTGCACAACTAGTGATAGAGATTAGCCATTATTGTTGCGATTTTTGTCGAAACATTAGCCGTTGCATGTTGGTCCGAAAGATCGATTTTCAGGAATAAAATAAAAGTGCACTTAGACGACGTTCAATCAAATTGGTGACTTCAAAAATGGTTTCTGTAAGATTATGGCGCATTTGAAAAAAGAGGTCGTCTATAAACAGCGTTCATCAGGGCACGATTGATTTCTTTTATATTTTTTAAGTGACATTCTAGGTTTTTATTTAAAATATTCTACGAAATTGTAGAACTCACAGTTAACATGCTTTTCGGAATTAGTTTTTTCTTGAATAAGTACCCAGGTAACCAATAAGCAGTTCCAAAGCGTCTTTACGGCAGCCTATCAAGCATTTAAGTCGCCATAAATGCAACATAAATGCCATTTTTGGCCCAATATACGGCTGCTTTACTGCAATGCTATGATAATGCTTCATTATGGCTATTTTGCATTAGAAATGCTTATTGCAGGCTACAATCATTTAAAGAGCAGGGGGGAGTGGGGTCTCAAACCACCATACAATTATTACCTTCAAAAACCACATGCCAAATTTGATTCCATTTGCTTGATTATTGTTTCTCGAGTTATGCAGAAATCTGTGTTTCATTAGTATGGGAGCCCACCTTCAAAGAGCGGGGAGGGGTCTCACACCATCAATCAACAACCAGCCTGCCAGTCAGCCAGCCAGCAAGCCAGACAGACAGACAGACAGACACTTCGCCATTTTCTCTGCAGCTCGGACAGTATCTTTGATACTGCCTCATCTTTTCGACAACATTGTCGACTGTCACGCCGCGTATATCCCTGCGCACTTCTTCGAACCTAGAACATTCGAAGACGACGTGCTCTGGTGTCTCCTCCAGATTGACGCATTCTGGGCAAAAAGATGAAGAAGCGTAACCAGTACGCGCTAGCGACTCGCATGGCCATGAGTCGGAACACCCTGGTCTGCTTTCCACTATTACGCTCAGTTTTCAACGCCGTGACCCAGGCTGGGGCTCCATACCTCAGAATTGAAGTTGACACACTCATCAGAAGTCGCCTCTTGCTGCTTCTCGGTCCACTGACGTTCGGCATGATCCTCGCTACCGCATTGACCGCTTTCGCCGCCTTTTCACAGGCGTAGTCGACGTGGGCGTTGAAATTCAAGCGGTCATCAACCATCACCCCAAGTACTTTAATGCACGCTTTGACGAAATCACGTGTCCCCGACGTTGATGTCAACCCGCTGAACTACTTTGCGGTTGCTGACCAGCACTACCTCCGTCTTATGGTGTGCTAGCTGCAGTTTAGCTCCAGTCATCCACGTTCCAATGATGTCCATCGCCTCCGCCGTCAGCATTTCTACCTCTTCTATAGTCTCGCCCGTTATCGTAAGGACGACATCATCTGCAAAACCGACATCTTAACTCCATTAGACAACTTCAGCGTTAATACGCCATCGTACATCGCGTTCCACAGCGTTGGGCCGAGAATCGAGCCTTGTGGCACCCCCACCGTGATCCTGATAGATTTCTGCCCAACTCTGTTTCGTATACCAGCACTCTGTTTTGGAAGTAACTCCCTAGTATTCCGCACAAGTAGCCAGGTACACGCATTTTGTGCAGTGCTGTGGCGATAGCCTCCCAGCTAGCGCTATTAAAAGCGTTTTTTGGCGTCGATCGTCACTACGGCGCAGAACAGGATGCCTCTCCTTTTCTGCTTTGATGCCTTCTCTGCTCTCTGCACGACTATCCGGATTGTTTCCACTGTCGAGACCCCTTTTCGAAATCCGAATTGTCTCTTTGAAAGGCTATGATCGCTCTCCATGCACTGCGTCAGCCTGTTAAAGATGATCCTACTGATCGAGGCAATTCAGCGCAAATTTCTGCGTTTCGCTTTAAGACACCTTCCATGGAATGATCCAATCAATCTGCCTAGCTATGACGCGCGATGTGGACTTATAGGTCTAGAGTTACTGAGTATACGTCGTGATGTTTCAAAAACGCTCTTTGTTTCTGACCTTCTTCAATCGAAAATTGATTGTCCTCAACTGTTGTCACGTCTAAACATAAATATTCCCTATCGTCAACTTCGTTCGTCTTCGTTTCTTTTTCTACATGGTGCTCGAATAAATTACGGGCATAACGAAGCATTTGCAAGTATGTGTCGATCCTTCAACCGCTGTTCCAACGAATTTGACTTCAATGTTCCTCGTTCCACTCTTCGAAAAAGATTTTACAAAGTACTCGCACCTCCACATAACAACACACGTTAGATTTTTTTTAGTTCAAGGTAGTTTATTATTATGTATAGTTCGTTAAGTAGATTTAAGCAATCATTGTATCATTTGGAAACTATGTAACAGTCTGTTGATACGAAAAGAAGAGGAGGTTTTTTGCGCCCATTTGAGAAAGAGCTCACAGCTGCAGCTCTACTCAAACGGGCTTTTCCCTGCTCCAATAAAGATAAAGATAAAGATCCTTGCCAGAAGCTTCCCGAGGGTATCCAGCAGGCATATGGGTCTATAAGAAGCTGGGTCCCCTGGTGGGTTCCCTAGTTTCGGCCGCAACACTAACTTCTGAACCTTCCATCTGTCTTGGAAGTAGCCTTCATCTAGGCATTTTTGTAGTACCGTCCTGAAAGTGTCCGGGAACGCCAATATCGCGGTTTTAAGTGCTACGTTGGGGATCCCGTCCGGACCGGGAGCTTTCTTCAACTTCAGACCCTTCGGTTCTCATCGGCTTCTTGAAGCAGTTTGACTTGCTCAGCTTGATCTCTCGTTTAAGGGCGTAGCGTGCACACGCGAAATAAGATTTTCCGTTCTTCTCTCTCAGCTTCAGTCCTTGCTCTCTGAGCACTTCTCCTTGTTCGGAGGCATGCAGCGCGGAGGGTAGTGAGAGTATCATTCCACCAGTAAGCTGGGCGCCGTCGAGAAAATGGCGAAGTGACCAACGATCCAGCGTCACTGGCTAGAACCACTGCAAGACTGATCGGTTCTGGAGAAATTCTTGCGTCGGGGACATCCCTGTCGGAGTAGGCTAGATCCGCCGCCAGGGACTAGTTGAGTAGAACGCGTCGTAGCACCTGTTTCGGGTCGCCGGGGCGCTAGTGAACCGGACGCTGGGCTCCACCGGAATCACTGGTCTGACTTCGGCACCCTACCGGGCGGTTGGAGTGAGCAGCAACAGCGGAAGAATCGGTTTCGGGGGATGTTCCGCCGCCAGGGAACTCTTCGTCGGCGTAGGGTAAACCCACCGTCGTAGACTACTCGAGTTGTCTTTGTCAAGAGGTAGGAGCTAAATGGGTCAGAAAGTGGGAGCTAAATGGCTCACCGTTGTTCGGTTTCGGGAGAACTTCCACTGCCGGGGAATCCTCCATCGGAGTAGGGTACACCCACCGTCGGGGGCTACTCGAGTCGATTGCGTCGAGGTGTGGGAGCTAAATGGCTCAGGAAGTGGGAGCTAAATGGCTCGACCAAAGTAGGTGGGAGCTAAACGGCTCAAGAAAGGAGAACAGAGGTCCAGCAACGCCGATGCATAATTTTGTTTCTGTACATCGGTACACGTCTCGATGGGAACATGAAATAAGAGAAGTGCACGAGCACGAGCAAGAATTTGTAAAATTTTGTTAGCGAAATCGGTGTACAATTGAGCTGTAGGATATAAGAATGGTAATTTATAAATCATCTTCGGCAAGATCGATTCTGCAAGATTTGGAGTTTTCTTAATTTTGACTTACTGGCTCTACTCCAGGAAACAATTAAATAGTTCAAATGAGAATGGATACGTGCAAAGTAGAAACAAAACATAGCTTTTCGAGGGAGAAAATTACTAACCCGTCTTCCACACATAGAGGAAACTTTACTTGCAACCTTATTTATGTGGTAGTCCCACGATAAGGTATAATCCATATATACGTTGAAAGATCAAATAGGGTAACGGGATGTAATGTTAGCCTAGCTCCTTTATTCGGCCTATGTACCAAATGTGTCATTAATTTAGCGATAATCAACAAAATCATGTTGCTATTAGAATGACCGATGTAATCCGAAGCAATTGAGACAATATTTATCAAGTTATAGTTGTTCACTTCCACGTAATTTTCGATTTCTTGAACTTTTGGGGCATCATGATTTCACTGGTTAAGCTGAACAGATGATCTACACGATCTTCAAGTGATCTAAATTTGGCTTAATTGAATCGATAAGTAATGCAGTCTGGATTTGAAGAAAATAGTTACACGTTAAAAACTAACTATTCCTATAGCTAAAACAATTATTATTTAACAAGAAAATCATAAGCCCAATGTTGGGGACATATTTTATTGTATGTTTTCAACTATCGCCTGTTGTATCAATAACGTAAAAAAAAACGTTGTTATTGGTGAAACTGTAAGTGGAAATGCATTTGTTTGCGGTTGCTTATATTCAAGTGGCTCATCTATACACAAACCAAAGGGACTAAGTCATTGTATAGTGAATTATAATGTTTTCATTATTTAATGGCTAGTAAATCATATATGAACATCACTTATGTGTTTCAAAGCAATGTTACTTTAGTTTGTTTTGTAAAATTTTGTGTTAAGTAAAACGAATACAGCTGGTAATGCCTTAATTCATAGAATAAGGAGAAAAAACCGTACAAATACTGCATTTAGTAATAAATCCATCGAATGGGACGAAGTTGCATCCATGAATAGACCCAATTTGGTGCCTGTAGACCGACATTAAATCCATATCCCTTGAATGTTTCTGACTTTATAAAAGGAGTTGTGTAACTTTTCGTGATACATACTACCAAATGGCGTATCAAACTTATCTTAGCAAGTGTAGAACCAGTTGAATCTCGCCTTCAGCTTGAAAACTTTGTGAATTATAATCAAAAATGTAATCGATGGTTGCATAATAGGCTGAGTCAAGGGACACATACCCAACTTGGTCTTTTTCAAAATCTTGTAGCAATCGTAAATCCCCTTTCATATTTGATATAATTTCATGCAAGTTAACATGCGGGTAAAATAAAGTCAGCAAATAACCTTGGTATTCCAGCAAGCTTTATATTACATATATCATTGATATAGATAAGAAAAAGTAAAGGGCCAATGTTACTTCCCTGCGGAACTCCAGTATTAATTTGGCTTTTCCAGCTTCTTTCTCCGTCGTATGAGACAAATTGATTTCTGTTGCTCTAATAGCAACAGATAATGCTACTAGCAATGCCCCTGATACCATATTGTTCTAATGTTCTGAGTAAAATATCATGCTTTAGAGTGTCAAATACTTTTTTCTGATCACGAAATAAGGCACCCACTACTTTTTTTCATCTTTTTCTTCTAATATTTGATCCACAAGCTCAGCTATAGCTACAGTGGTACTAATTCCATTACGAAAACCATAGTGCAAACTATATAGTGTGTTATGTCTATCTAAAAAATGTATCTGGCGTTTGATTAGAAGTTTCTCGAGTATTTTGATGAAAACTGCCAAGGTTGACTGACATAGAAAAAGGTACCAATTTAGCAGTTTTGAGACAATCCGGGTACGAACCTGTTTGAATCATCAAATTAAAAGACTCAGATAGAACTCGTAAATGACAATCAGCATTATTTTTAATTATTTCAGTAAGAATATTATCGTGCCTGGACTTTTGTTAGTTTTCAGATCATTTATCACTAGTATAACTTCATTTACAGATGCTGGTTGTAGAAAAATTGAGTCAGCAATAGGATTTATATTACGTAATGGATTATCCCCTAAGACATTTATTTTAGCAGCCAATTTTAAACCAACTGTTGAAAAATGCCCATTGAACGCTTCACAAATAGATTTACAGTCAGTAGTAGCAATTGTTATTTTTTAGTAGATTTACCTAGTATTGCATTAATATTCTTCCACAGTTTGGAATGTGGCGTGTTGATTAGAAGGTTGTCTTTATTTGGCTTGCATCAAGCTGCATCTATTTTTTTTTGAAACATGCTTGAATAGTTCCGCTAATTGTATATTATCTGGATCTCTGCGATGCAGTTTCATCATATGCTCTTAATTTTCATTAAATGTAGCAGTATATTAATAGTCCTGGAAAAGCTGAAAGTAACATAATATCAGTCCAATCAACGAAGATAAAATATCAATAAAAATGTATTTGATTGTTTTTGTGAATCAATAGTTTATTCTAGAAGACATTTTCTGAAAAATTGTCTTTCTGCCGTTCTAGTTACATTTAAAAGATATCAATTTGAGTGATAGAAGAGACAGGTTTGATGATTCTGATATAAGTGGGATATCTAATCAAGGTGCGCTAAAACTTACAGATATGGATGAATGCGAAGCTAAAATAGCTAAAAATATTGTGCAGAGACTTTATAATATAAAATGAAATTAACAATTCCGTTTGCAATGTCTGCATGTCCGCAGACTGCCGCAACTGCAGACGGTCCCACGCATCCATCATGAACTTGAAGCTTTCGACTTAAGAAACATAGCCACGAGGAAATAAAATCTAAAGCACAATACTTGGGAATTCCATTGATTATCCGGATGATTCGGTACAACCCAAGTAACCAAAACGCATAGGCATATGTACTAAATCAACCCTTAATCTGCATTCCAGATGCAACAAGCTTAATATTAGCATTATATCAGCATCTTGAATTCTATCTGTTGTAAAGTTGGATTTCAAATGCTATTTAAATGTCTGTATCGGCATATCGAATGAAAAATAGCATTATCATAACATTGCAATTGGGAAACTAGGAGAATTTAAAATTAACACTTAATTTGATCACTTTTTAAAAATAAAGAATAAAACATTGAAACACTTTTTCAAATTTTCGCTAGTAAACGCGAGCAAATTCCTTTAAATTCCACTACGGAAGGAATTTGCTCGCGTTTACTAGCGAAAATTTGAAAAAGTGTTTCAATGTTTTATTTTTTATTTTTAAAAAGTGATCAAATTAAGTGTTAATTTTAAATTCTCCTAGTTTCCCAATCATAATCGTTCTACTAATACGCTCAAAAAAGTTTTTTTTAAATAGTGTTTAAAAAAAAGTGAAAGTGATAACATTGCAGTTATACAGCCGTATATTGGGCCAAAAGCGGAATTTTTGTTGCATTTAAGGCGATTTAAATGCTGGATGGACTGCCGTAAAGACACTTTGAAACTGCTTATTGGTTAATTGGGAATCCTCCGCCTCCCTGTATCGCAACAATCACCCGTAGTGAATCTCACCAATATCACAGTAATTTTAATTAATGAAATGAACCATACGAATCTCATGTGTTACTACGGTAATCATACAAAATAGCGTGTAGAAAAAAATAGTGGAAACATTAATTAATGTGATATAACCACAATGGAACTGACTCTTTGCTTCGGGTCTTGACGAAGAATCCCTACTGAGACCTTCAAGCCGGCCAGTTCAGCGCAAGGGGATAATTGATAATTACTAAAATAGAAGGATTTGCGTATCCATTATGGATGATCTGAAATTATATACCTATCATATAACAAAAAGTATAGCTAAAATTTCAATGTGCTCTTCCGTTTCCTTGCACCGCTATAATCATTTGTAGTATATCTATATATGTAGTATATATGTTCTACAATGATTTTTATTTATGATCGTAATTTAATTGTTAATTAGTTACTTAATTATTTATTCAATAATAAAAATATGAGAAAGACACGAAATGATTAAAGATTGTTTAAATGCAACTTATTTGATCACCCTCTCATCGAAATACTTCAGCCGTTATAGCTACTATACT
The DNA here is from genome assembly GCA_034211315.2 of Aedes japonicus. Classification (NCBI taxonomy): domain Eukaryota; kingdom Metazoa; phylum Arthropoda; class Insecta; order Diptera; family Culicidae; genus Aedes; species Aedes japonicus. The sequence goes on along the minus strand of JASCZW010000188.1, from coordinate 63,269 downwards.
AAAGGATGTCCGGAAAGTAATGGGAAAAAATTTAAATAATATTATTTATTTTGAAATAATGATAAGAATTCTTATTTGTTGCTCAGATTCAAGATATATAAGTATACAGAGATGTGAGTATGTTTACTTAGCATAGAGTAACCGTGGTCCATGAGGTGCTGTCCATGAGTTTCTGCTACATCAGCTGCAAGTTTTTTACAGATCCGCTTGAATCCAGTGAGGTTTTTTGGTGGCATATGTCTCTTAGAATACTCCTGTTTGCAAATTGACCAAAATTCTTCAATTGGTCTAGCTTGTGGCAAATTCGGCGGATTTTTGGATTTCGGGATAAATTCAATATTTTCTTGCCCAAGGAACTCAAGTACACTCACCCCACAATTGTGAATCACCCACAATTTATGAATCAGCTGACTTTGAAAGAGAAATTCAAAAGCAAAACTGTCACCAACCTTCAAAAACATATTTTTCCCAATTTGTTTAACTTTTTCCTTAATGAGTGCAATGATTTTTATTATAATGCACGTTTTCTTGATTCTGGAATTGACAAAAAACATTAGTACGTATCGCTTGTAGTCAGTATCGCTGTTGTATTCGGTACTCCCATAGTACGCGTGCTCGAGGTCGGTAAAAGAAAAACGAATTTTAATAGCTGCATTGCTATCCTCGGGAAGAAATACTACTACGACAACCATTAAAGGTATAATAAACAATTTTTCAACAATAACCTAGTTTATTATTATGATAACTTGCAGATTTTCGGGTGAAATACGTGATTCATAAATAGTGGGAAGAAAAGCAATGCGTCACAATTTATGAATCAAGTACTCCTCGACATTTCAGATCGAAAAAAAGCCAAACTGGTGAAAAAATCACACTGTATAGACGTGTCCAAGTCATTCCTGCAGTAAAATGAAGCCCAGAGGTGTGCATAAGCAATATGATCTGGAAGTCATGGAACGTGCGGTCATTTTGGCTCAAAAATCGAAGAACGTGCGTAGGGCAGCGAAGACGTTTAATGTGCCGATCTCAACACTGCTGCGGCGGATCAAGAATGAACAAGGAAAAAACAGGACAAAAAACAACGCTGACTCCGGAAGAAGAGACCCGTATTGAAAACTGGATTCTGTACATGGCCAAAGCGGGCTTCCCCATCAGTGCAACTGATTTAACGCAAACGGTTGAAGAATACGCCAAGAAAATGAGAAAAACACGTCCGATTCCTGCATCATTTCCAAGTAAAGTATTTAACATATTCCTTTTAAATTTAGTTATAAATATAAGTACTTTCCATGTCAAAATTATCGTAGGTAAAAACTGGTGTCAACGGTTCTTGGAAAGACACTCTAACATACAGAGGAAATACGTTATGAACTTGTCGAAAGCTGGAGCCAAGGTTACATAACAGCATCTTCGAAATTGGTTCTCGGAAGTGGAAGCAACTCTGGCAGAAGAGAACGTCGAATTATCCATTTTCAACCAACCTCAGAGAATCCTGAATTTCGACGAATCAGGTTTCCAGCTAGTCCCAAAAGAATATAAAGCACTTTGCGGAAAAAATGCAGAAAACGCTTATTTTGTGACTAACAATTCCGATAAAGAAGCCTATACTGTGCTTTTCGGTTGCACTGCAGCGGGTGATCTGACACCGCCAATGATACTTTATCAAGGGCAACGGATCAGCAAAGAGATGGTTGAAAATATTCCAGCAGGATGGTCTGTTGGCGTATCGGACGAGGGATGGCAGACTACAAAAACATTCTACGAATACGTAGTAAACGATCTATACAAGTGGTTAGTTGATAGAGGAACCTAGTTTCCGGTGATCATATTCGTTGACGGCCACAAGCGCCATATCAGCATACAACTAGCTGAGTATTGCGTGAAGAATCGTCTCATACTCATCTCCCTGTATCCGAATTCTACACGGATTTTGCAACCTTTGCACCGACTTTTTTGGGCCGTTCAAGAAAATCTGGTCCAAAGTCCTGAGGCAGCATCTTTTAGCCAACAGTAACACCAGAGTTACAAAGGCTAATTTTGGAAGACTCCTTAAAACCGCTATCGATAACTTTACGAATTCCAAGGAGTGCCTCAAAAAGGCATTTAAAATTTAAGAGCTTTCTCCTTGGAATGTCAACGAAATCGACATCAGCCAATTACCGACGAACGCTGCTCAACCCGAAGCACTGACAGCTTAAAGTACCAACACTGTATTCACATGCGAACCATTGGAGAATGCGTATTTGATGCAGTTGAACCAAGTTGAGTTAGGACTACAACAAGAACAGCTCCAAAGATTTGAATTGAATAGAAACAAGGACGCTTGGTACGGACCATTAGAAGAGCTCGCACTCTTCAACTTCTTGAAGATGATAAAGGATAAATCTGAAAGCCTGATGCATACGGAGCCGTTGAACCTACACCAAAGCCTCACGCTGGAATTTGTTGTGGATCCAAACGGAAGGTGTAGCGTTGTACAATTTGAGAACTTTGAACAGGGCTCCTCCCGTAACTATTTACAAGAATTATTTTGAGTTGTGTTGATGTTTGAACCATTTTATTATTTACAGTTATCGATTCAACACCAAACGCCGATTTGAGTACGGGTTCTACCGTTGATGCTGCTCACGACGATCCGAGAGTAGAACCAAATGGTGCAAATGATGTATTGATGGCTGCTGAAGAGACAAGCGACACTGAAGGATGTGCTACATCCAATGGTAAAAACTCTACTCCTGCTGTTCCACGGATCAATGACCCATTTGAAGATGTCTTGGTGTGGCCAAAGGTCAACGAGAATATTGCTAGTACTAAGCGAAGGAGGCAAGAGCACTTACCTTCGGTTGCAACAAGTGGTAGATGGCTGCAGTGGCACAATAAGAAGGAGTCGGAAAAGATACGAGAGGAAATGGAAAAGAAAGCTCGCATTGCCAAGCGGAAGTTGACTAAACAGCAGAAAGAAGAGCAGAAGGAACAACAGAAACGAGAAAGAATTGAGAAAAAGAAGCAAAGAGATCACCATAGAAAAAAATCTGCCTCCCATATGCCATATTTGGTTTGATTTACTTGATTGGTGCTCGAGTTTTGCAGAAATTTGTGTTTCATTTGTATTAGAGCCTCCCCTTCTAGAAAGGGGAGGGGTCTCAAACTGCCATAGAAACATTTCTTGCCTTCAAAAAAACCCACATGCCAAATATGGTTCCATTTGCTTGATTAGTTCTTGAGTTTTGCAGAAACTTCTGTTTAATTTGTATTAGAGCCTCCCCTTTTAGAAAGAGGGAGGGTCTCAAACCACCATAGAAACATTTTTTGCTTTTGAAAACTTACGCATGTCAAATTTGGTTTCTTTTGCTTGATTAGTTCTCGAGTTATGTCGAAATGAGTGTTTCATTTATATGGGAGCCCCCTTTACCAGAGAAGGGGAAATATTATTATTACTTTCAAATCAAGCAACGGTTTTTTTTATCAAACGTTCGAAAATAGCGCATTTTTTGTAACTTATTCGAATAAATATGATAAAAAAAAATATTGATTCAAAAATCGTGTTCAATCTGATTCACATTTGTGGATAGGTACTCTCCTGAGTCATAAATTGTGGTTCTGCACATCTTTAAAAAATTATAACATTACTCGTTAGTTATTGCATTCAACTGAACAAGCGATGTTTTATCTGAAAGTACATACCAAACTTAACATATTACTTCGAACTGCATGCAAATACATGCTTTCCTTAATTTATAATATTTTTTTCAATCTTGCTCAAAGCGTTACTTGATTCACATTTGTGGGGTGAGTGTACTCTTTTTGCGTAGTGTACCGATGCCAGGTCTGGCCAAAATAAAACACTGTTGGTAGAATGATGCTTACGAATGAACGGAATCAAACGCTTCTTCAAACATTCGTTGAGATAAATTTCTGCATTAATTGTTCCGGTTGTAATATATGGCTCAGACACGTTCCCAAATCGATCCATGGCCTGCCACACAAGGTATTTTTTGAAAAATTTGGATTTTTTCTTCGTTTTTTCATCGTACGAAACTTCTTTGGGATTAGAACTGTGGTAAAATTTTCGTCCTGGCACTTCTTGTGGGTCAAATGGAACATACGTCTCATCATCAATTATAAGAACTTTTTGACGTGACTTGTCGAGAACAAAACGAGCGCCTGATTTCGCACGAGCAGCTTGGTCCTTAACATACTTTGGCACGATCTTTTTTGTTCTCGCCTTGATACGTAGTTTGTTAATTTTAATATCACTGAGTGTTGACTTTGAAATATTCATTTTCGATGATAATTGGCGAACTGAAATATCCGGTTGCTTCTTTAATGCCTTTTCTACAGCATTCACGACCTTTCGCGTTGATACGGACGCTGGACGACCTGATAGTCGATGAAAATCAGCTGTACCAGTTTCGGTATACCTTTTTAGAACATTGTAAATAGTGCTGGATGGAACTCCTTCTGCTTTGAAGTGACGATACGTGGTAGTTTTGCACCCATCAGCGATATTTTGAAAAAACTGGACAATGCGTTTCGCTTGTCCGCGCTTCCTTTTCGCTACGCTTCATTGTTTTGGTACATGACGTTTATGCACACTTAACTAATTATGAGTACTGCAAAGAAAAACCTACTCAACGGTATGTTTCACGCTAAATTTAACTTAAGCATTTGTTACAAAACATAGTGCTCAAATTTTTCCAGTTACTTTCCGGACATGCTTTATTAATCATTAAGATCTAGAGAGATTAGTTTTCGTATTCACAATAAAACTTAGAGAACATAACATATAGATTAGATATAGATGTAAAAAATATTTCTGACATCCAATAGTTGGTCACTGATCTAATCTAGTTTAATCCAATACAAACGCAACCAGTAAGAGAAAGGGTATTGGAAACAATATATTATGTCAAATAATATATTTGGCTATATTATGTCAATTTTTTTTTCTGTTTATATCAAAGACATAATACAAACGTCAAAGTGGCCAAGGCTTCTGCGTTGCATCAACCGAAATGATGATTGCTTAGAACGAGCTGGATTTAGACGAATAGACCTGAACCACAACGCAATCCGCGAATCTATAGGTGAGGAAGAATGCGACACCGATTTACACGCTCTGTATCATGTCATGTCAAATATCACGGAAACCTTACATATTTGTATGACCCAGTTACATGAAATTGAACATAACATAATCCTGCCAATACCTGAATTTTGAACAAAAACTAGCGTATAATGGAAGTATATCATTTGTGACGTACTGTAAAATAGTATGTTCCGTCATTCAAACTTATTCTTGGACTTCGGTTATTCCACACAGATATCATGGTATCCCCTACGAATTCGCTTTTACAAATGATATGTTACTTCAAATACGACTGAAACATTGTCAAACTATTGTCGTGCTCGCCACATGGTGGTAAGTATTGGCATAACCTAGGTAGTTTTCTTCGAAGAATTTCGCACTGGACCCAATAGTCAACGTCCAACTTTTCCTGCGCACTACATAAAAGGATTTTCAATTGACGTTAACAATTTATGCCGGGTTCTTATAATACGATACCGTGCACACGTCGGGACATTTTTGTGTGTTGAGTGAAAAGTTACTACAGATAAAAAGCAGAAGGATCAATGACATAAAGGGAATGTAGATTTGCAGAAAATAATGGGATATTTCGTGTAAATTATAGTCAGATAACGCCTGAATCTAGCCTGTTGTATGATGTTAACATTGTTGTATGGCACATGAAAATTGCAAACAATTTCGTTGTTTACGTCTCCGTTCGCTTAGAATTCAACGAGGGGAAATTTTACACGCTTCTTAAAATTAATTATTTTTTTCTGTGTAGTCTAACTGTTTGTTCCTGTGAGACAGTGCATTAGGTCCTGAGTAACATTGAGCGATTCTCTTGTCGACTTCTCTTTCCGGAATATTAAACGATTAACAATATCGTAAGACAATATTAAACTATTTGCTGATGTTTTCGACGTATCGGATCCTCAATTACACTTCATATTACCGTACTGTGTGTTGAAAATACTTTAACATATTTTGACATAGCCGTAGAAACGCAAAAAGAAAGTCAACAAAGAGAGTCTCCCAATGTTACTTAAAACCAAATGCATTGTTCAGCTTGAATTGGGAAAATCGTTCATTCGTTACATGCTCATCACATCACAAACCACCCACCTTCACTAATACAGGAATCATATTATGTCCATAGAGACCAATGTCTTCGTTTTCTACTATTTAAACAAGCTAAAGCTAATCCTTCTTCGGATATTTCAAGATATTTTTGCGATTTCCATCATTTAATTGCACTGCTCGAAGAAAAGGATGCATCCGAGATGTTGTCCGCCTGTCCCTTTGAAGTAATTAACACATTTCAGCCATTTATAAGAAGCACGTTTCAAGTGTTCGGATCAAAAGAGTTTTTCTTTTTGCAGTTTCGCCTTCAAAGAGAAAGCGCATCTACGTTTCTTCTTAATTGTAGCTAGTCCCGCGGAAGAAGAGCACGTTTTGCATTATGCACCCAGGGCAACAATCCACTTTATTTCAGGCCGATGATGATCATTGGGTTTATATAATTGATTCAGATTTCTTCAACTTTTATACTCGGTCAAATTATGTGTTGTTAAACATTGTTTTGCTGTTAACTGGTCAATTTTTGTTTTCAAGATTATAATTCGAACTTGCAACGGAAGCTTTGAGTAATTTTGTTCAGCGGTCTCAACTGTCAAGCTGTTCTAGGCGCATGATTTCGGCTATCTTCGATGCTGAGTAAACGACCCAACACAGCCCACTTTGTGGTCTTCCAAGAAAAGTTTTCTTGGAAAATTTCCCAGTTAGTGATTGGATCCCCGTGTGACTTCATGTGTCCTTTATGAGTTTCAGCTGCCATATAAGTGAAACGTTTCAGCGATCCATGAAATAATTCGAAATCTACACTGAAAGAAAAGTGTCTGAAATTTAACGTGGACAGGTTTTACTATTGCGAATATTTTTTTTCAAGAACGCCTGGTTCTTAAAATGTCAAAACTCTACTATTATGTACTTGTATGAAGCACTAAACTATTCCTACCCATCTAGCATTTCATCTTCTTCGGAAAAAGAGCTGGTTTTGTGAAACCATCAAATGTCCTTTCGCATTAAAAGTTTTTAACTCTATTTCAACCTTTCGGAAATGTTTACCCAAGTTCATGGTCGCCCACTCGAGGAGCATCTGTCTGTAACCGAGGTTTTGTTATATTGCATCCGTGCTTCCCGGAACGATTCAAATCAAATGTGGCTCGCATCCAACGAATGACACGGAAATAATAAACCACAAACATCGCTGCCACGGCCGCAACCGATCGGGAGGTTGAAGGACGAAATGAGTTTTAAGCCTATTAGAGCTCGGGGTTGGTTTTGTCGATGGAAAACTTCTTCTTTGAAATTATTGAATATCAAAATACCTTCAAAACATAATCGAAACATGAATAGATCGTTCTAACAAGGGGCAGCAACTGAAAAGATTTTAAAGCTGCTAACCTTACATTTGGTGACTTTTGCCCCTCAGGTTGCGACAGCAGGCGAAGTAGTGTTCTAAGAGAGAGACACATCTTTCCACCGTGTCCATATGGTTGATGTTAATAGACAAAAATTACGAAAATCGCACGTGACGGGACGACGGAATTTGGTGAGATGAGCTTTGTTGAGATGAAGTGCTGCTGTGGATTCTTTCATGATTTTTTCCAACCTGACGAGGAGGGATTTGCGGTCAATTTTTGGACATTGGTCCACTCTATTGAATTCTCTTTCAACGGCTTAACGTGTTTTTAAGAAAGTGAATTCAGTGCGTGATAGGTATACACATGTCTTTATAGAAAAGGGCAATGAAACTATAACACAAACAGAACCGCCAGATTTCTGTTAAACTTTTGCCGTAGGTGCCATATAATTACGTGTTAGCCATCATGCCGATACCAACGAACCCGCAAGATCAGCAGATTAACGGAGTCACACCACCTGGCCGAAGTCCATCCAGCACATCATCAAGAAATGTCTCGTCATACAGTGATCGAAAAAGCCTCTTTTCACGGCGAAATTAATAACTTCCAAGGGTTACGTTTTCGAATTATGGTGTCTTCTACAAAGTTGTACTTTAATAAGTCGTCCATCTTGTTATGATAATTTTGTAGTTCCAAACTTTATTGCTAGGGTGGCGCTGTTACTAACTTTTAAACAAAATACAATAGAAGGGTTATGTCAAGAGCTAGTTTGTAGGAAATATAATTTCAAGCTCGTCATTCGACCAAGATAGAGCTATTTTTCTGCTTTAAATCAGGGTGTATCTAAAAAATGAGTTTTTCTATTATAACTTTTTTGTTACTCATTTTGGGAAAAAGTGATCTTGAAACTAAATATAGAGAACGTTATAGCGCACATTTTTGTCAAACAATTTTTTTTAATACAACTTTTCATTCAAAAATTACGGGTAGTTTTAGCTAAAAATGTGCTTATTTTCTTTCCAACCTTTTGTTTGTTTAGGCGAGAATTGGCAGGAGATTTAGCAAAATTTTGTTTTGATGGGTATCAAGGAACAAATTGCTAAATAAATGGGCCCGAGTATTCCTGGGGCACACGAGCGGGGAATGCTTAAAATCGGACATGTTTTTCGTTAAAATTACCCCTAACTTTTGAAGAATAAAATATACCCGAACACTTAGTTCAGCATAAACATGTATCATATATTTCTCTACACTTTGTCTGTAGGTTATTTTTTTCTAACAATTGTAACTAAAAAGTTAAAATAAAAAACTGATTTTTTAGGGACACCCTAATCTACAACAGCAAAATAGTTCTGAACTAAAGCAGTGCACAAGTGCCGGACGCTCCAGTCGAAGTTTTATGAATCTCTGAGACCAGATCTCATTATTATATGTTTGAACATGTTGAGTTTATGTGTGACTTTGCCTGAGGGCAATCACGGTTAAAGGTGTAAAATCCTGTCGGAAGAAGATCACGATAAAACAAGTTATCCTTTCAGTCTGATTTCACAACTTCACATTGTATTTGCTAGGTTACTATAGTTAAGATTTTAGTAGTCGCATCCTTAGGTTGCTAATTTGAAATATGTTTTAAATTTAACGACGAACACCGCTTATATTTACTGATCATTGGTTATGCAGTTCGTGTTTGAATATATCAGATTTTTCACCATTGCATGTGGCTGAGGATTTAATGCATGCACAGGCGTTTGTTAAGTTTTACAATCGTACCAGAAGTATCAAAAACTGATTAAAAGTTGTCCACGATCAAATTACAACACACAAAGCGAGTTTCCTTAAATTCGTTTCCAATTGCCTCTAAATCTTAGGAGTATCAACAACTCTAAATCTAAATACCCTTACTTTGCTCCTATGTTGCTGAATAATATTTGATAACTTACTATTTTTTGTACTTTTACCCATGCTTTTAATAATTCATGATTTGTTTTGCCTGCCTTAGGATGTTTGCGTGATTTCTGCTTGATATTAGGTACGCAACTAAGTATTCGCCGTTTTTTTGTTTTAATAAAAATGTTATTTTAATGTAAAAAAATTGCTACCAATGATTCATTCAGAGAATTGTCCATCGGTAGACACCATTTGAGCGTTTCCAAGTAGGTTTTAACAGGCTTGGCAACGCTTAGACATGGCTTGATAGAAACTCCTCATGCGTTTGACATGAATCCTCATCGAGCAATACTTCCAATTCAGCGTCTTCGAAGGTTTTGGGGCTTCCTTAACGTGGACGGCCATCAACATCAAAATCACCGTCTTTGAAGCGACGGAAATAATCACGGCATATTGTATCGTTTAACCTTCCTAAGATATTGAATGCTCGATGCTGACTCATGGCACAACCTCAATGTACGCTATCTCTTTTATTTTTAAACCAATCAGGCAGATATTTTCTGACTTTTAAAATTTTATGAAATACCTCATTTGTGTCATTAAAAATATTTTTTCTTTAAAACACACGTACACCTGTGATGGCTACCGTCTCTAGGAAATAACCGCCACTTCCAAGGCATACACCACTGACAGCATCATCATCATCGAAAGGTACTACATGGCTGTCCCACCGAGAAGCACAAGGTTAGATCTTTCCATATTATTGAGAAATAGAAAGCCAGAATGCAGAAAGGTACACCCACATACAAATGAAGAGCACAGATAGAACAGAGGAAGGCAGCTGAGCGAGGAATAAATTGGGCAATAAGAACGAAACCGAGTCTGGACAATTAATAGTGGAATCTGGTCGAAAATGAGGAGCCGATGGTTATAATGATAACCCTCTCAAACCCGAATACAATAACTATGAAAATTCAGTCCAGCCATTAGCCATTAGTGAGTGAGAGAAAGGACTGATAATTCAAATTTTAGTTCGTGCGATAAATCTTTTGGGGTCCCCGCTGTCTATGACATCCAAAGGACCTAATCGGTAAGCGTTGGTTGCGGTACAATTAGTAATCGGTTTAGTTTGTTTTTAAAGGACTCGCCTTGAGGAGTCTCACTGGGCACGAGCTAACATTGCTTCTTCACATGCCAGTGTATGTTCCCATGCTTGGCGCATAAGTGAAGAGGTTGATACAACTAACATCGACCCTTTCGTCCAGTGATTTGTAACACCTTATTGACAGATCGACTTTTTCCTTTGCCCTTGAATTGCCGGCCATTGCACATGATACTTTTTGAAAGATATAAAAAAAAAGTATGATTCTAGTGCTGCGTGCTAGTATATTCCTCTAACAATAGAGATTTCAAGATATAAAGGGTGTCCACGATGAAATTGCCACACTATGAAATTGCTCTAACTTTTTAACCGTTGGGTAGAATATAATGAAAATTTGGGTGGATTTAGTTCATAGTGCATTATTTACATCCTGCAAGTTTTAAAGTCCTGTGATTAAAACTCGCGGAGTCAAAATGGAGTCGAAAGAAAGGCTCGTGCGTGATAAAATCTTGCGCATTCATCACGAGAACAAGGATCTCTCGCATCGTTCCATCGCTAAAACGTTGGGAATCGCGAATTCCACGGTGTCGCGAGTGATTAAGCGGTTCGAGGAACGGTTGACCACCGATCGGAAGCCCAGAAGTGAAGGAAACAGTATTCCGTATAATACCAAAAATCACAACCGCGTAGTTGGGGCCTTCAACCGAAATCCGAAGCAGAACAAGTCCGCCAAAACCCGTGCCAGGAAGTTGTACCTCAACATGCTGACGAAAGTTGAATGCTGCATCATGGACGACGAAACATATGCAAAGGCCGACTTCAAACAGATCCCCGGCAACCTGTTTTTCACGGCCAAGGATAAGTTCAGCGTTCCGGAGCATGTCCGCACTCAGAAGATGTCCGAATTTGCGAAGAAATTCCTGGTTTGGCAAGCCATCTGCACGTGCGGGAAGCGGAGTGCACCTTTCGTGACCCAGGACACGATGAACGGACAGGTGTACATAAAAGAGTGCCTCCAGAAGCGGCTGCTTCCTCTCCTGAAGGCCCACAACGTCCCAACAATCTTCTGGTCGGATTTGGCCTCATGCCACTACTCCAAGGACGTGCTGAAGTGGTATGGTCAATTTCGTGCCGAAAATGTTCAACCCTCCCAACACTCCGGAATCTTATGGCCGGGGTTAAGGCCAAGATGCGGGCATTTGCATATGGACTGTAAATAAAATACGAGTAAAATGGTAAAATGAAGTTTAATAGTTATATCTCAATCCCTGAAAACTTGATGGCAATCGGATGAAAACTCGAATTTTGCGAATCGATTTTGTGTGTGGCAATTTCATCGTGGACACCCTTTAGAGTAAGAATGGCGCTGTCATTGCTCCCAAATCATCTTTTGCTGACGTCTTATAGGGATGCAACTGTCAATGCAAGCAAGTTATGGGATTTGACAGATCTATACCCGACATAATTTCAAATCAGAACACAATGGACACCTGCGCCAGTCTTTATCTATATGTTAATGCATCTATTATTCTAACATATTGAGTTTAAACATATAAACATTTTTTTCCGTTGAATGAAATTTTGTTGTTGATACTTTCTACTGCGGTTTTTATATATGATGATTTTACAATTACGCCCATTTAAAGATTTTATCTAACGTTTATTATTTTATTTAATATTTTTGTTATATTGAATCTCTTTGTCCTGATAACCAGATTGAGTTGATTTTAATTAGGGATCAAAAATGCGGTAACGCATTCAACAGTGTCCGAGTGTGTCCCATCACCACCCGAAACGAATAACTATTCAACTAAAGCAATAAGTTCTTTGTTTCTCCGTTAGTATCACGTTTTTTCATTACATTTAGGTTACTAACTAAGGTGGTGTAGTTACACAACTAAATCAATCACAAAAAAATTGGAAAAATGTTTACAACTTTGGACTCATACGTTCGGAAACATGCATCAAAAGAGCACAGAAGATTTTCTGAGAGGTGATCCAACGAGAGCTAGGTGGTGAGCTCGAGAGCACAATTCATTCACGGCCAGAAATTGAACTCCATTTGAGAGGCCATTTTACTTAGTCGCATGGGAACTGCGACTCAGCTTCGTAAAATATTAAGTCACTCATAGACTGAGTAACTCCAGTTTTTACAAAACTGAGTCGCAGTTCCCACGAGTTCAATTTGTTCATTTCATTCGCCGTGTTCATTTCATTCGAGAGCGTTGTCTCAAATTTTTACCACACACGGCGGGACAACTCAAATCATCTCGAGAGGCCACTTTACTCAGTCGCATGGGAACTGCGACTCAGTTTTGTTAAAAGTGCAGTTACTCAGTCAACGAGTGAATCCACTGTTTACGAAACTGAGTCGCCGTTCCCATGTGACTGTGTCAAGTGGAAACTTACATTGAGTTCAATTCTAGGGGTTTTTTTCATTAGGGCGAATACTACAATTGAGAGATTATCTCGCAGCTTGGCTCTCTTTGCATTCATTACAGGCCATTATAAAACTTACTGAGGCATTCTTTGAGTCACAGATCGAAACACAACAGTGCTGGCTAGCATACTCTACAAATAATAGAGATGAAAAACGCAACGGTGATTGGTCGTATGAACTAAAAGGCGAGCGAGTCCAGGACAGCGTTCTCTCAATTGTAGATTCGCCCTAATGGTTGAAAAAACTCTATAATTAGCGGCCGTGCAGTTCAGATGCATCTCAAGAGACACCCTCTCGCTACTTGAGCTTGTTTTGCATTCATCGTAAAGGCCGGTGCACAATCAACGCGTTCGCGTCACTGTCGCGTTGACGTTTCATTATGAGATTAGCACTTTGCATCAAAGGCGATCACAATGACGCGTCGCGTCATATATTCTTTCTCATGATTGCTGAAATAAAAGAATTGAATTGATAGTTCACCCTTGGGAAAAAAAATCTTTAAAGTTTCTGTTAATGTTGCTTTTAGCTTTGCTGGATTGTATATTTTGCATCAGTATAATATAACATATGTTGACATTTGAGCGAGTGAGAGTGAGTGATATAGGTGAATAAGTGCGCCATCGTCTTCTGCTGGTTATACATGTAATGTAAATTTATTCAAACATATTCTGAAATTTCGTATTAGTTTCATTACAATTATAATAAATTGACATGAAATATAATCTGAAAGTGTTGATGGTGATAAATCTAGAAACAACTCTTCTTCACACTTATAAATGTAACTTGATTGCGCTTATCATTTGACTTATTATTCATTTGCCGATAGTCTTCTCGACTCAATTTCAATATAATATGATGAACTTATGGTGCTTGAGTAGACCTAACTTGGTCTAACAATACAAGCTCATCTCTTATATCTGAGGAATAGAGCGTATGTGATGATCTTGCGATGATATTCGCGAAATCGGATTATATCGTGAGATCACGAATATAGCCCATGTCGAAGTATGGAGTTGAGCAATGTACTGTTGACAAAGTTATCAGCATACAAGTTCATCATACATCATATTATCAAATCGACCTCTGAAAGGAGATATTGGCAAATGAATATGCCTGAGTGATAAATATAGCTGCAACTCTCTGGTTGATTTTTGTTGGTTCTTTGTCCTCAGGTTGCTCCTGAATATTCAACATATCAGATTACAAAAATCAAGAAATGTAAATTAAAGTATTCAAAGGCGTCTTTGTCAGTCTTAACAAATTAATTTCAAACAAAGCAAGCAATTATTTGACGATGCTTCAGAATCCTAACACCCCGCTCACACTACAACTTATATTACATGATATAGACTATCTTGCTATCAGCATCTATACATTTAGTATTCGCTGGAAATAATGATCATCAGTATCTATGTAAGTGCTTGTAGTGTAGAACAGAGAGTCATAATCTTAACTATTTCAAACTATAGAATATAATTTCTTTGTTTTAAGTGCATTCTTGGAAAAACAACTCGAGGCATTTCACATTAAACAGGACGTAAAGCTAAAGGGGTCTAACATGACTAACCAAAAATATGTTTTGTTGTTGCTAGTTTGAAGTAATTTGGACTAGAGTTAGAGTAGATCTCAAACCCCGCAATTCCACATTTGCCTCAGCTACTAAGCTACTAAAAATAAAAATGTTCCGTCAAGTCATGTCCTCAAGTAATCTGCATAAGCCACTCATTTTGTTCTGGCTGCTTTGTACATGATGAAATGAAATAAGGAACTCAGCTTGTTCGGATTGAAATTCAACTAAAAATCATATGACGAATGCCACCACTTACTTCCCCTTGATCTCCGCTTCGACTAACCCAGCTGATCGTTGCCCGAACTCTTACTGAACCTAAGAATCTGCTAATTTTGCGTGATGACCGCAAATAACAACCATCACAACCCTTCACAATTTACCACGGCTCAGGACCTGAAGCTAATGTTTTCAATAGTTTTACATTCTTCCGGACATGCTACTATGGAGACCCATCATTAATTGCGGTGTTAGCTATTTATCATATAAGCAATGCAATTTACATAATTGAAAAATAAATTATCAGTTCCCATTCAACACAAAACGAATGATTCTAGCGGACGCTTGGTTGACGCTGTATTGTGTGGTCTATAGCGTTCTGCGCGTCATGTGTGCGTTTTAGAACCAAACGCTGGCGTTGACAGCTGACGCGACGCAACGTGGGACGCGCTATTGTGCGCCGGCCTTAAGCGTGGTGATTTTCTTGCCAGCGCAGCAACTGGTTCATCCCCAGAGGAGGCAAGCCATATGCATGTGAGAGGCCTATTTGGGTGAAATGCCATGTAAGCTCGGGTAGAGTTTCATTTTGCAAAAATATACTGTATTATCTCTGCGGCAAGGTCTTTAACTAGAAATGAGAATAAAAATTAGTATTTTCCATTTAATTTCAACTATCTTTATGCTTATCTTGACAGATCCCAAGTAACAATTTCAGTTCTATTCCAGCCGTGTAGAACTCCTCTCGGCTTTGTTGATGAAACTACATTGAAAACTGTTTTGTCCACGAACACCTCCTCTAGGCATCTTTAAGGGGACCCTCCCCTGGATTTGGGCAAAAATAAGGTAAAGTTTGTATTTTTTTTTTTTTTTGTGGGAGAATGAAAAGGCGTACGTACTTCCGGTTTCGACGATTAAATTTGATTATTATTCAAAATTTCAAAAAAAAAAACTTTGGAAATTCATAATGGCGGTTACAAAATGGCGATTTCTCGAAACCATGTTTTTCAATCGAATTTCAAGCCCCGGGCTTGAATTAATAATCCGATTCCCTCGATCAAATCACAATTTGAAAGGTTATAATTTTTTATGCGGCTTGAACTAAAAATTGTCATTAATTATTAATTATTTATAATTTTTTAACACTGTTGATATGAAAAAAAGTAGCCAAAAATTAAACTTTTCAGTTCAAATGATCACTATGCAATGAGTTTAGGTGTGAATTGTAAAAAAAATTGGTTCACACCGTAGAAAATATCATTATCTTTCAGAAGTGTTAACTAGATTTGATTTTTGTCCACTACAAGAGGCTGCATGTTTGAAGTTGTCGCCCCATATTTTGCACGCAGAGGCTTACGGCAATCGCCATTTTGTAGCCGCTATTTTGAATTTTCACAATTTTTTTATCTCTTTGAAGTTTTGAATAATAATTTAATTTAATCGTCAAAACCGAAAGTTCGTACGCCTTTTCATTCTCCCACAAAAAAATACAAACTTTGCCTTATTTTTGCCCAAATCCAGAGGAGGGCCGAAAAGTGTACAAAGTGGCCCACTCTATAGACGGTTGTGAAAACAAATCAATAAAACCTTTCTAAGACCATAAAGATTTTAAAAATGTGCTAGTGAAAGATGTTATTGGCTGCCATCCAAACCAGCATAGGGCCGAATGGCCACCGCTGTCAAACTTCACGGCGATATCGTGATTGGTTTTTGTTGTTCTGCTTTGTTCGATTCTCTGCTCTTCTGATTCATTCAACAGCAAATAATGGCTGAGAAAAAAGTTCTAGTGTTGCGGGAAATTATGTTTGAAAGCAAAATGTATAAAACCAATTGAGTTTTAATAGCGTATCATGCTTCAAATCATATGCGCATTTTTTTTTTTTTTGGTGAATATTGGCACGACAAGAGCTGAAAATTAATGCGCCTCGGAAATTATGCGAATTTACAACAACAAAATCAAAATTGAGAGAAATATATTCGATAAATTAATCATCAAACTCCTGAAATTTGATTAAATTCAATAAGGTTATCTTAAAGAATACCGAAATTGGTTTTCAATCTACAGTTCAATTGTATTGCATGTGAAATTTGGTGTATTTATTTTTCCACATTCCAATTATTTCATATATTTCAATATGGCAATTGACAGAAATCCCGGTTTTGCCAAAAATCAAATTTATCTTCGCAATGGCTACTATAAAACTATCTGGCCATATGGTAGCTTTCCTCAGTGCCAACTAGCCGTTTAATGCATTTACTGGAGGCCAAATGGTTTAAAAATGTTTTTTCAACTAGCCATAATAAGATAATATGAATGAGTCCTAAAACGGCATTTCAAAACAGCATTTCATGAGTTTATAAAGTCAAAATAAGTTTATAAAGTCAAAATAAATCCTTTTATAGGAGTAAAAAGAATTTTAAAAGTTTAGGTTTTTAGATCGTTGTAAAGAAGCTGTGTAGGTTCTCAAAAACCTGATTAAAATTTGAAACCTGTTGGCAACTCTTACTGCCATCATAAAACCGAATTGATTTCTAGTGGCTTTCATAAAACTTTAATCAAACTTAATAAAGCTTGGCAATGTTACTTGGGATACGCGTATTTCGTCTACGATGTGCAGACTTCTTCAGTGTCGTGTACTCACAACTCGACAGGAGTAGTACACAACACTGAAGAAGACTGCACAATGTAGACGAAATACGCGTGTCAAGATAAGCATAAAGATAGTTGGAATTAAATGGAACATACTAATTTTTATTCTCATTTCTAGTTACAGATATTCCACTAAACAGCTCACACTTTCTAGAAAGATCTATAACTAATATGATAATCTCACAAGACGACAAAAGACATACTGAAAAACTTTGCCCAAGACGGCAACTCTCTAGCGCTATGTTTGGAAAAGATAGACTACAGTGCCATCTCTGCGGCAAGATCTGGAACTAATCTGATAATGACGACAAATGACATAATGAGAAAGGATGTCGAAGGCGGCAACTCTCTACAACTAGTCTGGAATGTTATGTATGCAATTATGTTCACATATCAAAATCGAAAGCTCCTTCTCTTCGTAGCAGATTCCTGGTGACTAATGTTACTGGAAGAAGTTTATTCTCCACCAATGCATTTTTGAGACCATAACCTTTCAAATGGGTGTATGAACATTCTGTCTAGGTTGAAATTTCATATTTCTAGTTTCTAATTTAACAAATTCTAATTTCTAGTTACAGGTATTCCACTAAACAGCTCAAACCCTCTAGGATTCAAATTCTAATGTTAACACCCGAGGAAGGTTAAAGCATCCTTCTGCACCAATAGGTTTAAACGTGAATTTAATAACTGAAAAATTTCTGAAGAGGAATTGATCACAGGTTCAAATTATTGGATCACTAAAATGGATGTCTGTAAGGTATCCGTTTCACCGTTTCAGAAATCCTAAAAATTCCGACTGGAACGTTTACTCGTCTATGAAGAAGAGAAAAAGGCTCCATTACGAACAATAAAATAAACTAAGGGTACTCCATGGTGGAATATCGATTTAACAAAATTACGTAAAATGTGTAGAAGGCTTGGAATAGAGGTCCTACAGAGGGAATTGACGCTTTCAAAATAGTCCGAAAAGCTCTACAGTCAGGCTTCAAAACAGTCTTGCCACATCTTAGGATTTTGAAGTAAACAGTATGAACACATTTTATGCTCGTTTTGAATTTAGGGTGAAAGCTCGCAGACTAGTAACACCTGAGTCAACCAAATGGGCTTTAAACGGCTTTGTTTTAAGAAGGTTTACTGGCTGGACTCTGAATAGAGTAGAAACCTGTATACCAAGCCATCGATGATATCGTTGCTTAAATGCTTTCGAATCATTTTGCCAGCGGTACACGGAACATGTCGTCCAAGACTCTGTTTGTTAGTCTGTGTTACGTTTACCAGATTAATAAAGATTTAACTCAGTTTGGTATTGCCCGGATAATGATGCCTACAGAGCACGGCTATTGGATACCCGAGTGGCCCAAGGTAGACAACCCTTCCGAGAGGTAAGAGATGTTTTGGTAATGCGTGATCTTCCCTACATCGAGCGATTTACGAATTCCTTTGTTTGCCTGATCTAAGAGTGTAACGTCATCATCCCCCTTCCTTACACTCTAGTAAATTTCCTGCCATTGTTTCCCAGTTATATTATCCTTTTGTTTCCGTGCTACTTGTACCTGCCTAGTAAACTGTGGTCACTCATCTACGGCTTGGTTCCTGAAAAGAAACAACAGGGACCGAGGATTTTGTAGATGTCGCAACCATGAGCAGCAACTAATACCTGAAATAAGTTACCTGCCTAGCCCCTTCCAAACGATAATTGGACCAATTAACCTCGAGAGCAAGCCACGAGTAATTGGCATCCCACTTCACTAAATCACAAAATAAAACATTGGTAATTATAATTTTGAATATCGGCTCCGCAAAGTGTTACACACGTTTGAGCCTAACAAATAAACGAACTGATTAAAATAAAAAGATTTAACTCGAACAAATGCATATAAGTTTGTAGTTTCATCGTGCAGTCTTATTAAGTAACTGTGATTAGTTTTAAGATGACTAATAATGCACAATTGAACGAATTAAAAAGGCATCTTGGATTGAACTAACAGCAAATTGGTTCTATTCCTTACAACAAAGAAACTACTGGTTGCAGGGATTTCACCTATTTGTCCTGTTCGATGACCAATCAGAGCCTCTTTATTTTCAAAATCAGTTTGTCTAACATTTGATTTTTCCGTGAACAAACTTAAAAGTACGATTTCTCACCTAGCAAAGGCACACTTACATCAATTTCACAAAACAGTCAAACAAACAAACAAACGAAAAGCAATTTCATCATTGGCACACATCTCACCGTCAGGCACCGGACAAAAAACTTAAACAAACTTTGCCATCTCTTCCAGACTTCTGATGCCCAGCAAAACAAAATGCACCCAATTTCCTTCAGGGGGTGGGGGGGGAAACTATGGCGACAAAGTTTTCCATTGACACAACTTTGTTGTAAAGAATTTTTCCCCGCCACTACTGGCAAGTGAAACATCAACAGAACAAATAACTTTTTTCCTCATGACACAGAGATTTAGAATCCATCCAACAATGCGAGCTCAAGTTCCCAAAGTACCGTGCGACCCCACCACCAGAAATCGGAAAATCCATGGGCTCGGCTTGGTGTGCTTTTGTCATAATCCAGATGTGCTTCGTGCATGCAATAATAACAGAACGCGATCGTTATGCTTCAGAAAATACGATACTATGGCTGTGATCAAAATGTGCGGCGGCATCGCATTCACTTACAAATTCGGAATGTGGTAAATCCGGACCACGATAACTTTTTTTTCAGTCAGTCAGCATGCATAGTGACTTTAGGGCGAAAGTTTATTTTACGCCTCGTTTGCCATTCATACCACCATAGCATAAACATAATACTCCGAGTGGAAATATTTGCCATCAGCCCCCTCGCACTTGGTGGCTGCAGGCATCGAAAATGATTCGACTGCGATGGAGAGATGCCATTCGGCCGCCAGTGAGGATGTCCTGTTTTGATTACTAATGGAGATTGCATTGTCGTTTGGATGAATGGATTCATATTGTTTATTGATGGACAATGGGTATTTTTTTTCGGTACTTCTTTGAAGCTTTGAATGCGGAATCAGTTTTGATGTGTCTCTTTTCTAAGCTGGGGTGTCAGTTCTATTCAGTTGTTCTATTTGAGGCCTTCTTTATGTTGTTAACGTTGTCATTGCCAACGCGTTCGGTTGGAAAATCACCGGAAACTCAGCCGGTTTGTTTTTGAGCTCAGTAGTATTCGAGATTGTTCCTGATTTTTTGTCAAGATTAAAGATAAACCATTCAAAACCAGCTAACACACTTAACTAGGCTATTTATTCAGGACACTGTAGGCAAAAAATTTGTCTTTCAAAAATAACCCAAACGGTAGCTGAGCCGAATGGATAATTATATAATACTGTTTATTGCTCTAGCTATGGTTTATATGGTGGTCATGATTATGCTAACTTCGGTTGCTGTAATCGACACCGGTTGGGAGAGTATGGTTCAATAGTTCTTGGAAAAGCAACTCCATGAGATATTTAATGAATTATGTTTTTGTAGTTGCATGAAGCACGTAATCAATTAGAATGTTTGGAATTGGAAATATCCTTCTTATGAACATGCAACCCTTGGAGTGGACAGCAATTTATGGTAGTACCAAAGATGTGAAGAGAAAGTAGGGATAGGTCCGGTAGCTTTTGGCAGGTTGTGAAATTGAATAAAGGGTGTTCGGAATCAAATTGCGACACACACAAATATACGGCAAAATTCACCCGTTCAATCTTCAAAATTGCAGGGAGTAAAATAGAACATGTTATAAATATTTTCTCATAATTGTTTTATTCAATTTCAATTCCATATCTAAATGCACAGACCTTCTTCTTTACACTACTCATAAGGTCCTGTACAACATTTGGACCAACTTTTTGTTGCGTGGCAATCCATTGTTTCTTCATATCTTCCTCCGATTTTACTTCCGTAGGATGCTTCCGAAGTGCCTGCTTCATGATGGCCCAGTACTTTTCAATTGGCCGCAGTTCCGGTGCGTTCGGGGGATCGAGATGCTTCGGCACGAAATTGACCTCCTTAGCCTTGTACCACTCCAAAACCTCTTTCGAGTAATGGCACGAGGATATTTACGGCCAGAAAATCGTAGGACCCTAGAAGAGGAAGTAGACGCTTTTGGAGGCATTTTTTTAGGTACACTTGTCCATTGACTATTCCAGTTGTCACGAGTGGGGTGCTCCGCTTTCCACACGAGCAAATTGCTTACCAAATCATATATTTTTTAGCAAATTTTTACATCTTCTGCTTTCTTACATCCACAGGGACATCGAATTTATGATGATCAGTGAAAAACTGGAGCCCCGGAAGCTGCAGGAAGTCTGCTTTTACATACGTCTCATCATCAATAACGAGGCAAAGTGGTTTCGTCAACATCTGGGTGCTTCCGTGCACGTGTTTTACCTACCGTATTCTGCCGTAGGCGTCTTTCGGACTTTGTACGTGTGTAGTCCTTCACGTTTATTCGCATCTTGCACAACAGTTTTGGTTAGATTCAGTTTCTTCACCACATCAGTACCATTCCCAGCTTCCTGCCGATGGCACGATGAGAAAGATCCGAGTTTTCGAGGTACGTGCGCAACATTTCTTTGCCCCGCTGCTGTTCCGACTCCACCTTCGCAACGATTGCACAACTTACACAGCGTTAACAAATACACATTGAACTAATTCTACCCAAAATTTCAATAGAAAATATCCAACGGGTAAAAAGTTACAGTTATTTAAAAATGGTGCAATTTGATTCCCTACAAGCTTTATATGATCAATCGATAAATCCATATTTAAAACATTAGAATGTCTTCTTTACAGATATTGTTGCTTGGATTTTGATTAATTCATTTGAAAAATATGCAATCAAGTGCTGATACTTTGAAAATTTTTCCAATACTAATTTTACTATATGATGAATGTGGGAACGAATAGGGAATATAGCAAAAATGATGTCCTTAAAATTGAGTCAACGGGCTTATTGAGAAATCGTTGTTTGTGCTTCTTTGTAAACAGTTGACAGAATTTATTCAGAAATATAAAAGCATATGATGTAGAACAGAATGTTCGTTCATCACCATGAAGCCCCAAGAGTGGACAGTAATGTAAAGATGTGTGAATACTATTACCATCTATATTCCATGCAAGATATTTATTTATTTTTTTCAACAAAAAAAACCACCCTAATGGAAATTAGGTAAGCCGCCCTAATGAAATGTCACATATATTATGGTACCGAGCTGAACGGCCTCCTCTTCCGTTTCGACGCTTACCAACATATCGTCCACATAGTGTTGCTTGGTGATAGCTTGGGCGGCTGCGGGATATTCCTCTTCGAACTTCTGTGCGTTGAGGTTTTTCACGAACTGTGCGCAGCTTGGAGAACAGGTGGTACCGAAAGGCATCACTTGTGTTACGTAGGTGCTTGGTTCACTGGAAGAATCGTTACACCACAAAACCCTGAGACAATGCTGATCTTTCTTGGACATGAGCATTTGCAGATACATCTCTTTTACGTCGCCACTAAGCCCAATTTTATATTCTCGAAACCGGTAGAGTACGTAGTCCAGAGGAGTAAGCAAGTCCGGTCCGGTCAAAAGCATGGAGTTGAGAGTTACACCGTTGGTTTTTGCATCCGCATCCCACACGAGTCTCAGCTTCCCGGGCTTGCGAAGTCCGCAGCTCCTCATCTGAAAGCTTCCTAATGTTCCCTTTTTGTAGGTAATCTTCGATTTTTGCCTGCAATACTGCTGCTAGCTCCGGCTGCTTCTTCATTCTTGCTTCCAAGCAGTGGAAACGCCGCAACGCTACCGGTTTACTGTTTGGTAAGCGAAATTCATCGAATTTCCATAGAAGTCGCACCTCGTATCGGCCACTCTCTGTTTGAGTTGTCGACTGCAGAAATTGCTGTGCGCGCTGGTCTTCACTGGACACTAGAAGCTTTTCAGTTTTGTAGATCCCGAGTCCGTCTAGAGCAAAGTACTCACTTATGGCTTGCTGCAGCATTTCGTCCGATCGTTCACTACATGGGCAAGGCTTGAAGCTGTGATTGTGATGCCCAACTAACGCGTCTCCCACGTCCACTCCTCCGTGAACAATCCAACCTAGACGCGTCTTTGTCGCAATTGGGTCGTGCATTTTTCCTTCTTTTCCCTTAAGTGGGAATGTGAGATTGGCATTGTCGATTCCAATTAAGATTCGGGGTTGAACATTTTTGTAAGACTCGATCGGAATCCCTCGAAGATGAGAGTATTGTTAACACATCTTTTGAATATCTACCGTCTGATGGAAAAGATTCAGACTAGCTACAGTATGCGCCCCCGCAAGCCGATACTTCTTTTGAATCTCTCCTGTTCCGGAAATCTCGATATCCAACTTTAAAGAGTCACTTTCCATTCGCCGCTTGTTGCTAGTCCACTTGAGACACAATGGTTCCGGTTTTCCTTGTAGCTTTAGCTCATGCACTAGCGATGAATCCACCAGCGTGAGTGACGATCCATCGTCAAGAAATGCGAAAGTCTTAATGGACTTGCTCGGTCCATGGATGATAACCGGTGCAACGCGAAACAGTCCTTTATTAGTGGACTTGAGATGCGCGTTACATTCACGTACGGAGGTGCTCTGGGCTAATGTGGCTAAGTTCTGCCCTGACGCACTGGAACTACTTGTAGACGCTCTATCCCGTTGATTGTTGTGGAGGAGTTGGTGATGTTTAAAAGTACATCCGCTTTTCCCACACACTTGCGTGGATTTACACGTCCCGTTGTGCTTCCGAAGACACTTCCGGCATAATCCGAACTCCTTTACTACTGTCCACCTAGCATTGTATCCCAATCCTTCAAATCGTTGACATTTCTCCAGATTAGGACAGATTCCCTTGCATACCATACACGTTTTGTTTTCCACACCGTAACGTTCGGGCACTTGTTGATGTAGCTTATCCACCGAATCACTGGTCGTCTCCTTGCTGTGAGCGTTGAGAAATGCGGAGTTCTTTTTGCTACTTCGAACTGGTTTCGTTTCACTGAACTGCAGGTTTGCAATCGGACGCACTATTTCGGCCAATTCGTACAACCACTTCGAAATCTCGGCTAGATGTCTATCTTGAATCCTGACGGAAATGTTGAGAAGAACAACGGCCATTCTTCCGGAGTACCACTGAAAAACGGAAGTTCCCGTGAAACCGCTTGGCGAGCAGCAACTTGGCTGCGCGTCAGGTTATTATCGTTTTCGTCTTCCGTTGGAGTCGGTCTTGATGTGAAGTGATTGTTCGGATTGATTTCAGGCCTTGGAATCGGTTGTCTGGTCTCTGATGCCACACCTGGGTGAATTGATGATTGTCTTGCTGGAGCTAGCGGATTTGGAAACCGATTCCTGAACGGGTATGAATCCAATGGGACTTCAGGAGTGCTGTGCGCCGGTGCTTCATGTAAATACGTACCGGCAGCTTCGTCTAGCCAATCTGAAATCCTTGTGACCGATCGATCTTCCTCTGAATCAATTATCGAATCGTCTTTATTGTTCATCTCCTTCAACAACTCGTGTCGTTTCCGAAGGTACTCACGTTTATTCGCTTCTTCTGCTTCCTGAAGTTTTCTCTCTTCGTCCAGGATCTCTAATTCCAGTTGCAACTGCCTCTGCATGGACCTTCTGGAACTTGTTCCGGAATGCTGGCTCAGGTTATCTCCTAAGACTTGTTGCTTGTTTCTTGGAAGATGGCTTGGATGCAGCGACTCCGACATCTGTTTTCTTGGTCCTCCCTTGGAAGCTGCAGTTGGTACAAACGAAACGGACTTCGGTGGAACTGAATTGGATACCGACAGAATAGGCTGACCGACACTTGATGACACTGTATAGCATGACTCCTGATGTTCAACTCCCGGTTTAGACACGTACGGATTTGACAGGCTGAATGAGGATATTGGTGGCATTGAACTATTTATTTGCGATGATTGAAGGGGTGGCATCAAATAGTAAGGCAACACAAGTTAATGGGGAGGCACGAGCGAGTGAGGTGGCATTAGCGAGTGGGGTGGCATAAAAGAGTGAGGTAGCATATTTTGTCCAGTTGGCGGACAAAATGTACTTGTACTTGGCGGGAATATCGTTGTTGAAGTGACGGAGGTGCTCGTCACTTGATCGGAACAGGTACTCAGCGGTACCACACCGGTAGGGTGCACCTGTCTGGATGTAACGGTGATATGTGTACTTACGGGCGGCACCGGGGAGGTACTAGGTTTCGTCGTTTTCTTGTTCTTGGCCTGCTGCTTCTCCTGGCAGATCGAGCAAAGCCAATCGTGATTTTCGACGTCTTGATTCACCCCGACGCAGGCGAAATTGTACCACATCACACTTGTCGCACTGGACCATTCGTGAGTCATCCGTCCCACTGCATACCTTGCAGGCATCTGGGGTTGCTTCTCCAGAACAGGCACTTCCATCTTCCGATCCAACGTTTCGCTTCGACATCGTTATCCGATCGTGGATAAACGAAGTTTTTAAGATGTTGGTGATTAACCAACTAGTCAGAAAGAGAAGAACAAGTTTGTCTTCCAAGTTTCCAATTTATTTATGACGTATAAAATTAAAAACTTTCTGCAATAAGCATATAACAGTATGTGCATAGATAGTGTAAGATAAGTAAGCTTTTTGGACTTACGTTTAGTGTTTTCGCACTTTCTTTCCTCTCTTTTTTCCTGTATAAAGGGTGTATTCGATAAAAATGGCACACACATATATGGGTCATTCCATATCAAGTGACCGGAGAAATGCATCGACCCTCGTCGATTCGAACCAAAATTGGCTGATATACTTGTTCTAGGCTATTAAGAGAAGTTCTGACTAAGCTGACAAAAATTTATTACTTCTCTGACGGTGCCGGTTCACAGTACAAAAACAGGTTTAACATCTTGAATTTGCTGTACCATCGAGAAGACTTTGGCGTTCCAGCTGAATGGCACTTTTTTTCCACGGCACACGGTAAAGGTCCAAGCGATGGAGAAGGTGGAACACTAAAGCGATTGGCGACGAGAGCTAGTCTCCAAGGAACTACCATACAAACTCCAAAAGAGTTGTATGATTGGGCACGCTGTAGTTGCAACTTGAATGTGAAGTTTGTGGCATCACAGCAGAGCAAGGAGCAAAAAGAACATTTGGCAGTCAGATTTGGTAATGCTCAACCCATTCATGGAATCCGCGGAATGCATTCGGCAGCTCCAACAGCCGATACCACTGTTCTTATGAAGAGTATTGCGAGCTCAGAAAAGGGTACCATTTTTAATCTGATTTTGAAAAACCTTAAAAATTCAACACGTACTGCCAAGGCAAAACGCAGCATGAAATATTTTTTTATATATATTTTATTTATAGTGGAATTTGTTAATTAGATGTGAAATATAAAATTGCACTTTTATTTATAACTAGCTGACCCGGCAAACCTCGTACCGTAAGTTTGTACGTTTTTTTACCCGATGCAGCCAAAGAAGAACAGATTTAAAAAAATAGGAAATCTGTAGAGCAGTTCTTGAGTAAAATCTTGACATACCGTTCCAATTCATTTTTTTTAGAAAGATAGATAGATAGCTTAATGATTCGATTGACAAAAAAATGAATCCTAGCATGAATATCTGTTTTAAAAAATAATCACAAATAAACCGAAGGATGGCAACACTGAAGATTTTCATCTAATTGTCTGTTACCAGTGAATATAATTACGGAATCCGAATTGGAATCTGGCAATAAATAATTGCTAGCACAATCACCTATTGTGATTGTTGTTAGACCCATTTTCAGAAAACACTTTGTTTATATTTACACTATTTTTTTAATTTTTGTTCATTGAATATAAAACATGATATGTTAAAAAGTGAATATCTCCATGATGGAGCAAATTGTTTTTTGTCGATAAGTATTTCTTATGTAAAAAAGTCTGCTAATGTTCAGGAGCCATAAAAATTGAAAAAAAGTGGGGGCATTTTGAGAACAACGCAATTTAATATTTCAACCACAAAAATAAAAATGTTGGCATCAATGTAAAAAATATAATACATATTTATTTGATAGCAAATTTAATTTCCTTTCAGAAAAAAAGAATAACATTGTTTGTAGCTTTTTTATTCATTGAGATATTTAATAAACAAAATATAAACTTTTCAAAAATCTCAAAAAAATGGGGGCAGCTCATGGGCCGAGGGGTTCACCGATTGGTCTAAAACTTTGGATTTTAAATAAATAGCCTAAAACAAGTATATCAAGCAATTTTGGTTCGAATCGAAGAGGGTCGATGCATTCCTCCGGTCACTTGATATAGAATGACCCATATACTCATCAAAATTAAACTGATTATCGGATTTTCTTGAAATTTTCAGGGAATGAAGAACTACTAATGAGTTTTGATTTACAACATTTGTTTTATTCAATTTCGTCTCCCATCCCGAATGCCCGCACCTTCCTTTTCACTCCACCCATCAAATTTTGTACAACCGATTTTCCCAGTGTTTTTGTTGATTTTACCCGAATTTTCTTCAATTCTAGCTCTGTTTTTATAGTTTTGGGATGTTTGCAAAGTTCCGTTTTCATAATTGCCCAGAATTTTTCAATTGGACGAAGTTCCGGTGAATTTGGTGGGTTCATATCCTTTGGCACAAAATTGACTCCGTTGACTCGGTACCACTCCAATACGTTTCGAGCGTAGTGGCAGGATGCTAGATCAGGCTAAAACAGAGTTGATCCTTTGTGCTTCTTAATGAATGGCAAGAGACGCTTCTTAAGGCACTCTTCCGTTTAAATCGCACCGTTTATTGTTCCGAAGGTGATGAAGGGAGCACTTATTTCACCACATCCGCAAATCGCCTGCCAGATTAGAAACTTCTTTGCAAATTTCGATAGTTTCTTCTTTCGAACATCCTCCGGAACATCGAACTTCGACTTGGCAACGAAATATTCTTGCCCAGTTGACGGAAGTCGGCCTTGACGTATGTTTCGTCATCCATCACGATGCAACCGGATTTGGTGAGCAGTTTCGTGTAAAGTTTCCGGGCGCGGGTTTTCGCAGTGATGTTTTGTTTTTCATTCCGGTTTGGGGCTTTTTGCACTTTGTAAACATGTAACCCAGCACGCTTCATGGTTTTCTGCACAAAACCGACTGACACCTTAGACTTTTTAGCGACATCTCGAATTGACATGTTTGGACGGTTCTTGAATTGTTGTATGACTTTCCTGGCCATTTTACTGTCCATTGGACCACTTTTACGACCACTCCCTTCCTTCCTTTGGACACTCAGACGCTCCTTGAAAGTTCTTATTACACGAGACACAGTTGTATTTGCAATTCCAAGCCTTTTAGCAATCCACCGGTGGGACGCCCCTGGATTTTGATTGTGAGTGCACAAAATTTTCTCAAGGACAATTTCTCGTTTCGACGACATGACTGGAACTACTGAATGTATAACTATGAAACTTGGCAGATGTAAATAATACACTATGGATAAGATACTCCTCAAATTTCTAGGTTTTTTACTCATACGATTCAAAAGTTACAGAAGATTTTCTGTGTGCCATTTTTATCGAATACACCCTTTGTCTCCTCCTCTTCTTCTTCAATTGTACTTTCCTGTAAATATTATCGTTACTTATTCTATCTTTTATCTTTTCATCAAGGAAACTATACCGACCTAATGCAATCGTTCTTGAGCAGTCTGCAACGCGTAGTTTTGAGCAGATAGAATTTAGGTTAGCCTAAGAAAATGTTGTTGTTTTGATATTATAATGCACTACTTCTTAAGAAATTCACTGTTACCTTAAGTCTTATTCGTTCACTGTAATATGTAAGTAATTGCTAAAGTATAATTCTTTTTATTCCACTTAGTTTTTTAGTAGTAAGATCACTAATTTTAAGAGTTACTAAAAAAAAATCGCATAAATCTAACTTCGTATGCTCACGCTCATGCCATTCAAACTACGTCTTTTGTTCGCCGTTGGCACCGGGCTGCTCGAGTGACGTTCGAAACCGAGAGCCGGCTGCATTTGTGTGACATCTCTTCCTCGAGTGCTGAATACACGGTCACTCTAAGTTGTAAGGTGAGGCGCGCCGACCGAAGGGTCGTAACAGACTTCTTTCATTCGATTTCCCAAGGAATTTTGACATAAACAATTCTATTGTTCACTAACCTTTTGCTACTTGGAGCTAAATTATCGAATTTTTTCGCGATTCATGTACTTTTTCCCACTGTGCAACGTCTGGTATTTACTCAATTTTCATCTTATCATATCCCAAGTAACAATTTCAGTTCTATTCCAGCCGTATAGCACTCCTTCCGGCTTTGTTAATGAAACTATAATCAAAACTGTTTTGTCCACCAACACCTCCTTTATGTATCTTTAAAGCCGATATGTGTACGAAGTGGCCCACTCTATAGACGGTTGTGAAAACAAATTAATAAAACCTTTCTAAGACCATAAAGATTTAAAAAAAATTCTAGTGAAAGATGTTATGACCACTGGAGATCCATCATAAAACCTATTGGCCGCCATCAAAATCAGCATAGGGCCGAATGGCCACAGCTGTCAAAATTCACGGCGATATCGTGATTGGTTTTTGTTGTTTTGTTTGTTCGATTCTCTGCTGTTCTGATTCATTCAAAAGTAAATAATGGCTAAGAAAAAAGTTCTATTGTTGCGGGAAATTATGTTTGAACGCGAAATATATAAAACAAATTGAGTTTTTTATAACGTATCATGCTTCAAATCATATGCGCATTGATTTTTTTGGTGAATATTGGCACGATAAGAGCTGAAAATTAATGCGCCTCGGAAATTATGCGAATTTACAACAACAAAAACAAAATTGAGAGAAATATATTCGATAAATTAATCATGAAACTTCGGAAAATTGATGGAATTCAATAAGGTTATCTAAACGAATACCGAAGTTTATCTCAGATCTACAGTTCAATTGTATTACATATAAAATTTGGTGTATTTATTTTTCCACATTTCAATTATTTCATATATTTCAATATGGCGATTGTAAGAAATCACAGTTTTGCCAAAATTTATCTTAGCAGTGGCTATTATCAAACTATCTGGTCGCTTGGTAGCTTTCCTCAATGCCAATTAGGCGCTTAATGCATTTTCTGGAGGTAAAATGGTTTTAAAATACTTTTACAACTGACCATAATAAGATAATATGAATGAGTCCTAAAACGGCATTTGAAAACAGCATTTTATGAGTTTCTAAAGTCAAAATAAAACCTTTGATGGAAGCACAAGGAATTTTAGAAGACAAGGTTTTAAGATCGTCGTTAAGAAGCTGTGTAGGTTCTCATAAACCTGAATAAAATTTGAAACCTATTGGCATCTCTTGCTGCCATAATAAAACCGAATTGATTGATTTCTAGTGGCTTTCATAAAACTTTAATAAAACTTAATAAAGCTGGATGGTTTTGGCAATGTTACTTGGGATCTGACGTAGACCTCCGAGAGAAAGACCATAAAGTGTTGTCTACCATTTAATACATCTATTAAATTTTCACAACCTGCCGTACACTGACGGAACTATCAACACTTTCTCTTCATATCTTTCCTTCTAGCAAAACATTACTCTGTCTTTCTTTGTATTCTCCCATCCGCGGGGTAACGATCTGTAATGATGTTGTTTTGAGAAGAGATGCTTGGTAAAAGATTGTGTGCCTGTTTCGAAATACTACCTCACAATGCCCTCCGCTCAATTTCAAACTACTTCTATTCAATTTTCACCGCCTGCCGTGCGCTAACGGAACTATCAATACTTTCTCTTAACAACTTTGTTCCAGCAAAAAAAAAATGCTGTCTACTCCTAGAGCCTCATGGTGATGAGAAATTATTTCCTTCTCAAAACAACATCAAAACATTACTGTCTACTCTTGGGGCCTCGTGGTGATGAACGAACATTCTTCTCTACATCATAATCATTACTACACGTACGGAGAATACAAATCGAAGTCTCACAACTGTTTATTTTGTTAGGGACGATAGTTCATTCAGCTTTTCGTTGGTTGCAATTTTATATCAATTAAATAGTTTGGACATAACCTCTGTGAACATGAAAATATTGTTCTCTCACTCTTTGAATGATCCTTGTTTAAAATTGAAATAGTAAGAGCCATTACCATAAAAATCATAGCTTATATAGATTGCATAACGAGCACTTTCCTATAAAGCAATTTTCTTTCTTAGGCCTATACAATCCCAACAACCTTATATTTCATAGATATCATCACGCAAGTAGCAGGTAGTGGCATTTCATATCGATATAATTCAATCCTCGTCACTGTCGTGGTAATGTGCAATTGAATGTTGCAAGAACGTGACATTGTGTATTGACTTTATGTTCCGTTCTCATGTGGCTCAAAAAATGCATTTAAAAAATCTTATGTAGCACTGGAGGTCAAAATTACTTCATAATAAATAACATCACATAGACTGGAAAATATTAAGTATGCAACGTCATAAACAAATTTACTAAGCTACAAGTTTACAAAGACAAACAGGTCTCGACTTACTCCAATGTTTGGTTTGAATGGTCTTGGCAAACTATTTGAGCAAAATAAAATAAAATTTCTCATGTCTCGTTTACGTGAAATGAACTCTGGTGTAACAAAATATGCTTTTGTTACTGCAGAATTTCTTAAATGAAACATGAGAAACTAAGTGTTAAATATAACAGCTGTTTCGTGAGATACTTTGGTAAAATGAACATTCTTTCTTCCTTTACGACATTTCAAGCTTATTGCTAATCAACAAAATTGGCTTATTGCCTGCTCTCAACTCCCAAACAACATCTAATTCTGTTTTGTTTTTCTTAACATATCTATTCATCTTAATGTATTGCTCTAGGTTCTTATTTGACAACACTCGATTGTCCCTTAAACACAAATCGTTCATCCACTGTAATATAGCCACACAACTTTTGTGTGATTTTCGTCCATGAGGCAAACTTAAAGAAAAGTTTCATGCGTCACGATTCACCACATCAATCGCAGCAGCTATCCTGGCGAATCATCCGGGTATCAACTAACCGCAGTGGACTTCCAAGCATCTTTGTTTCAGTTTCATTTTCGCAAACTCTCTTATTGTAGTGTGCCTCAAACGTGCGTCAGTGTGTGGCCCTGTGGTTGGACATGTGCCACTTCGGGCTCCAGTTTGTCACTATACGAGGAGTCCCAAAGAAACCACCTCAACCAAACGGGCAGTGATACGTGAAATTTACATTCCATTAACCCCGTTCCCGGTTAACCCTGCTAGGCACGAACGCAGCCACTGCTGTATCGCATGTGAAAGGACCCGCCGCAGAGTGCGTCTTTTGTTTGATGGTCGTAGAAAACAGGTGCAATACGACGAAGACCGTCAACGCTTTCTGTCCATCACAGCCAGATCCACTGAAGAGTGGCAGCCCATCGAGACGATGAGGTTGTCCGCAACAACCCTCACCGTCTGTCCCATTTACGCCCCATGGCAAGATTTGTTGAGGTCGGACGGTGGTCGCATCACGACCCAGGTGAGAGTTGTTTATTTGTCGGTGATAGTCAACTCTTCTAGATTGGCAAACGTGAGTGAGATCTGAGATGAAGTGCACTCTGTGGAAAGTACCATTCGTGTGGGAAAAGGATGTGTCGTGTTAATAAATTTCACCTGACGAAATGGATGACGGAATCATGTGTCGTCTGCTCGGGAATGTGTGAGTAGGTCTCTGGAGGAAATGTGGGTCTTGCGTACCTACGCAAGTCCACAAACCGAAAACATGGGACTCAGAATGGCAGGTAAATGTGTGTGTGGTATGATGGTTGTTATGGTTGACCAAAGCGGGTTGGAATTTAATTACGGTAGATTTATGCTAGGAATTCATTAGTGAACTGGATGCCAGCTAGCAGCACGAACAGGGAAATAATGATGAAAACTAGAAGCCCTAGTGGAACTGAAGTACACCTACTCGAATAACCGACTGCTTAGCACTTTTAACAAGGCCATAAACTTAATTTGAAGGTTCTATTTCAATAATCATTTCAATCGTGTATGTTGTGTAAAACGATCCTGCATAATTTGCATGTTACTGCTAACGAAACACCCAACATTAAATAATAGCTATTTCAATCAGATCTGCCCAAAGACGTTGTTATTTATGCCTACCTACACGGCAGGACGTGACATAAGTACTGTAATTATAAACTCGCAACTTAATAACCAACACTAGAGCATTCCATGTTCCAAACGAGTATTGCCCTTTCGTGAGCAACATCAGCCCCACTTGCCTACACAAAACCCGACATGCAACCATCAGGAGCTGACGACTCAGTTGAAGTGGGCATCCTTTTGTAACAAACTTGCAACCATCCTGGCGACGGGCTGCAGCTGTTAAAATGTTAATTTATTCCCTCGAACGACACAAACCAAAATTTCAGGTCGTTCCCGGAGACTTCCTGCTCACGATCCTAAGAAAACATCCGACCCCGGCGAAGGGGAAAAACGGTTTCCACCGGTCGGTGTTTTGCCACCTGGGAACCGACCCACGGTCATATCTTGCGTGTTAATCAGCCATTACACTCTTGCTAAATAACGTTATCTCAGCATCCTTTTTCCGCGGACGAAGGACCCGTCATCGCCCTCGTTGCCCTCCTCTAATGAAAATACCAAAAGTATTGTTTTCCCACGCTTCGGAGCACGAACACTCGAGATTTCCTCACGGGCTCACGGGTCGGACCGCAAAGTGCACTCAGTAAATGGAAAACGATGTGACGGCGGAATCGTGTATTTCCGTTATTTTAATTAAATTTCGACTTGATCCTTTTGCGTGACCATGCTTTTCATTTTGGAACTAAGGATCAACCTGTGCGGTAACGATGTATGGCGATTTTTCAGTTGCAGAATGAAACAAGACAAACGTTGAATAACAAGGGATATTGATAAGTTGGGATTAATTTGTTTGGGGCTGATGGATAATACTTATAAATTCCCATCTTCCATGGTTGGCTGCGTAAAACCACAGGAAAGAATTAATCCTTTATCGTCCTCGGTATCGCTCTGATTTCGAATGTTAATAATGCAGAAAAAAAAACGAAAGATAAGATTGTGGTGGCATGGCATTGGATGGCAATGGCTTGTAAAAACCAATGTAGATTTTTGGTTTGGAAACATCTACTAAGGATTGTTCATTTTAAAAACAGGACACTTGTGTAACACGCTGAAAAGTAGAAGCTTTACTCATTTTTGATGGAATTCGCTTCATCGTGTAATTCAATATACTGACAGACGACTGTAATTTTTTATCTGAGTCAAAACAGTTTCAATTTACCTAAATTGAACGATATTATGAGGACACTAGAGTTTTGATTATCCAAAAGTACTACGAGGGACTGGGGGAGAGGTAACTCTTCGAATCTTCCGGTCCACCTGTAAGCATCTTAAATAGAAATTAGAAGAAAAATTAGTATTTTTCATTTAATTCCAACTACCTTTGCTTATCTTCGACAGATACGCGTACTTCGTCTACAATGTGCAGACTTCTTCAGTGTCTCGTACTAATAACTCGACTTAGTACGTAGTCGTAATTTATGTTATGTATTGCTCTTTAGAACTTTCAACTTGCTAGTTGTAAATATTATTGACAGTAAGCTACTTTAGGCGGATATGAGGTTTTCAATTTGTGGTATTGGAGCTCTGGTTACTTCTGAGAACTTGTTGCAAATTTGTTGCACTAAAATTTTTATGAAAATTTTTTTTCTTGCATTAACCGCAAGAGTGGCGTATACCCTAACTTTTTTCTTAGCAAATATCATGAGATGGTATTTTCAGCAAAGTTGTAGAAATTGATATCATAAGAAACTTTAAGGAGCAAATTTTTTTCTAGCTTCAAAGCCTACTGCAATAATTCAAAATTTTAGTTAAAAATCTTTTTTTGACTCAAAGTCATTCATTTTCAACTTTTACCAGCTTGCTATAATGTACAAATTTGTTTGTTTTGACATTTTCTACAATTTTGCTGAATACACTAGAGTTGTATTGCTTCTTGTTTTCATTTTATAGTAAATTGTCAGTAAATTTACGCCATACTGTAGGCCTCACAACTTGAAATAGAGCCCCTGATAAAAAAAATAGGGCATATCTTGATTTGATACAACACACCTTAGAGTACGTTTAAGGAGAATTCGTGAGAGATGATATTTTTCTATCTTTTCCAAAGCAACTTTTTGTAACATAGTTTTCAATAAAAACTAACTTAGAAGCTCAAATAAAATAAAAAAACACAGAAATCATGGATAAAGGGTGTATTCGATAAAAATGGCACACACATATATACTCATCAAAATTAAACTGATTATCGGATTTTCTTGAAATTTTCAGGGAATAAAGAACTACTATTAAGTTTTGATTAACAACATTTGTTTAATTCAATTTCGTCTCCCATCCCGAATGCCTGAACCTTTCTTTTTCACTCCACCCATCAAATTTTGTTCTACCGATTTTCCCAGTGTTTTTGTTGTTTTTACCGAAATTTTCTTCAATTCTAGCTCTGTTTTTATAGTTTTGGGATGTTTGCGAAGTTCCGTTTTCATAATTGCCCAGAATTTTTCAATTGGACGAAGTTCCGGTGATTTTGGTGGGTTCATATCCATCGGCACAAAATTGACTCCGTTGGCTCGGTACCACTCCAATACGTTTCGAGCGTAGTGGCAGGATGCTAGATCAGGCTAAAACAGAGTTGATCCTTTGTGCTTCTTAATGAATGGCAAGAGACGCTTCTTAAGGCACTCTTTCGTGTAAATCGCACCGTTTATTGTTCCGGAAGTGATGAAGGGAGCACTTATTTCACCACATCCGCAAATCGCCTGCCAGATTAGAAACTTCTTTGCAAATTTCGATAGTTTCTTCTTTCGAACATCCTCCGGAACATCGAACTTCGACTTGGCAACGAAATATTCTTGCCCAGGAAGTTGACGGAAGTCGGCCTTAACGTATGTTTCGTTATCCATCACGATGCAACTGGATTTGGTGAGCAGCTTCGTGTAAAGTTTCCGGGCGCGGGTTTTCGCAGTGATGTTTTGTTTTTCATTCCGGTTTGGGGCTTTTTGCACTTTGTAAACATGTAACCCAGCACGCTTCATGGTTTTCTGCACAAAACCGACTGACACCTTGGACTTTTTAGCGACATCTCGAATTGACATGTTTGGACGGTTCTTGAATTGTTGTACGACTTTCCTGGCCATTTTACTGTCCATTGGACCACTTTTACGACCACTCCCTTCTTTCCTTTGGACACTCAGACGCTCCTTGAAGGTTCTTATTACACAAGACACAGTTGTATTTGCAATTACAAGCCTTTTAGCAATCCACCGGTGGGACGCCCCTGGATTTTGATTGTGAGTGCACAAAATTTTCTCACGGACAATTTCTTGTTTCAACGACATGACTGAAACTACTAAATGTATAACTATGAAACTTGGCAAATGTAAATAATACACTATGGATAAGATCTACTCAAATTTCTAGGTTTTTTACTCATACGATTCAAAAGTTACAAAAGATTTTCTGTGTGCCATTTTTATCGAATACACCCTTTATCTCTGTTCAGTATATGATAACGTGTTTTCATAGAATAAGTCTTAATTGGATATAAGCTAATTTTTGAAATCAAAGAAGTCATGGGAAAAAAAGCATAATATTGTGAGTTTTCAACATGGAATGTTACGCCGAGATTTGGCAAACTTTCTCATACATAAGAAAAAAAGGGAATATTTGACAATTTGCTTCGTCAACGGTTTCCCATTTTTTATACTGATATTGGTACATCACGAAAACGATTAGAGATTCAGAAAATTATGGTTGAAAAGTTGTCGCACGAAGGATTATTTTTTAACCACGAATTCAGTCTGGTTAAACGGGAAGCAACCCTTTCTCCGAATTGTTTCGAAAAAAGCAAACTACGTCGCTTGAAGCAGTTAACGGAAAATCATAAGACTGAGGAACTCGGGCAGCTGCTCAGAATATCAATCGCAGTGCTCTTAAACCACAAATTTCCATTGAAAACCTCATGTCCGCTTAAAGTAGCTTACAGGCCACTGTGAGCTGGTTTGGCTCCATTATAAAATTCGTTCCACTAGTAAAAAAGTTTGTAAAATGTAGTTGTACAAATTGCAAGTTTACGAGAAACAAATAGTCTGCGGCGAGCATCGGATGTGGACAGTTGTGTCAATGCTTTGTTGCGTACTATTTTGTTACGCCCGATATCGCGTTATCAATTGTTTCGGTTATATATTGTACGGTGCCACGAGTGATCAAGTGAGCACAGAAAAAAGAAAACAATGAAACTGTTTCCATGAGGGCCGATGGGGGAGGTCATAATTATGTGTGACCCATATTATTCGCTCGCCATATTCGGCGGGCCGCCATGTCTTGGAATAAGTAAACTACTGTTTTCATAAATCGATCCAAAATCTCAAGCGTTAATACTAATTAACTTGTTTTTCTAATAAACAACCACCGTCACACTTTGTGAGTTGCCCAATGGCATCCTTACTGTTGGTTTAAATCGGTTCAAATCGGCATTTCATCATGATTAAAAATTATTTTGTTTTCTCAATGAAAAACCACCATTAGTGACGTTGAACTCACACACACTATCGTGTCTATCGATAAAAATGTGTAAAAATTGTTTGTTTTCACACAAATAACCTAAAAATTGACAGCTACCACATCTAGACGTGATAAGCCTAATACTTTAAAAGTGGCTCCAATAGCATCCTTACTGTTGGTTGTCAGGTCATTCACCTTCCAGCAGCTTCTTGACGGATCTGTCAGAACCCACGATTCCTGAAGTTCCATCTGAACCATGGCCCACAAGTCTTTTTATTGTAATCGTAAACGGTCTAACAATTGCGCAAAATGTTTACACGCCACATGCACTGCTACATTATATTAAAGATAACATATAATCACGTACGGAATAACTATATGAAAAATAGAAATCAAAGATACAAACAGAACTTTTGTAAAAATTCATGCAGTAAATTTTGTCAAAATTTGTGGAACAATCTCTTGTGGAACATTGAAACAAACACTTCTCCAGCGGAATACTTGAAGAAATTTTTCAAGTAATTTCTGGAGAGCTATATAAAGGGTGTTCCGATCAAAATTTGGTTGAACAGTAATGTGTGTGAGTCGATCAAAGTTTTCATTACTAAGTCAAATTCTTTTTCTTTTTAAATTCAGTTAATACAAAACACAAACAAAAAATTGGAGAAATCATATAAGGGCACACAAACAAATTGACTTTCAGACTGTCATCTGTCACTGTAAAGACTGTATTCGATGAAATTTGGACATTCGCAATTGTTCGTAACTTCTTCGCGTGTGGGTAAAAATTATTGAAATTTTAACTGAATGTATTTCATTGTGTTGTGTCAATTGTGTTATGAGTTTCGT
Source organism: Aedes japonicus (assembly GCA_034211315.2). Taxonomy (NCBI): domain Eukaryota; kingdom Metazoa; phylum Arthropoda; class Insecta; order Diptera; family Culicidae; genus Aedes; species Aedes japonicus. Next base: position 24,481 of record JASCZW010000188.1, on the reverse strand, counting down.
GAAAATTGGTCGAGTGATTTCAGTGATGGCTTCGAATGAAGAAATAGTGCGCCAACAAATTTTAGGCACTCACTTCGAAAACCCAAACGCTTCTCATCGATGGATCGGAAAACAGCTCGGAATCGCACATTCAACCGTATCTCATGTGATCAAAACGTTCAAGGACCGTAAGACAACCAAGCGGAAAAAATGGTAGTGGCAAATAACGTGGCACATCAAATCCGGAGAAGGCCAGGATGGTATTGAACCAATTTAAGCGTTATCCCAACATTTCGATCAGGGATGTTGCGAAAAAGGCGAAAGTTTCAGTTTGTTTTGTGCAGAAAACAATGAAACGTTCTGGATTACATGTGTTCAAGGTCCAGATGGCACCGAACCGGAGCGATAAACAGAACTCGGTGGCCAAAACTCGTGCAAGAAAACTGAACAGGGAGTGGCTCACAAAACCGTTCTGCATTGTGATGGACGACGAGACCTACATTGAAGCCGACACCAAACAAATGCCAGGACAGGAACACTACGTCCTCTAAGTTGGCCGTTCCGGAGAGTGTACAGAAGAAGAAATTCGCCAAAAAATTCCTTGTCTGGCAAGCGATCTGCGGATGTGGCAAAACGAGTCAGCCATTCATCACCTCTGGGACCGTGAACGGGCAAATCTACAAGGACGAATGCCTCCAAAAACGACTTCTGCCCTTCTTGAGATCTCACGATGGCTCGACACTGTTTTGGCCGGATTTGGCATCTTGTCACTATGCCCGGTCCGTCTTAGACTGGTACAAAGATAATAATGTAGTTTTTGTACAAAAAGACGTCAACCCTCCAAACCTCCGGAGCTTCGCCCAATTGAAAATTTTTGGGCAATCATGAAGGCGAAGCTCGCTAAAACTCCAAAACTGATAGAAAATGAACTTGAACTAATGAAAGTGTGGTTAAAAGTAAGTAAGCAAGTCGGTCCTATCATTTCCCAAAATTTTATGAAAAGGGTCGAGCATTTGGGTTGGGAGAAAAGGTTCAATAAACCAATGATGTCAAAACTTAACCATTCAGTAGTACTTTATTTCCAGAAAGTTTAAAAAAAAACGGGCGCAAGAAAAATTTTTGGTGATCTATTTTGTGTGTCCAAATTTCATCAAATACAGTCTTTGGTGTCAGTGTCAATTGTATTTTCTAGCTTCATGGGCCTAAAATAGCACACCGAAAGCATAATTGGTAGAAGTTGGTCCTAAAAGTATTCGTTTTTTAAAATTTGAGGTTTTTGAGAGGACTATTGCCAAAAATCTTAAACATATTGGTTAATCTTATAAATCTGTAATCTTTACACGCAGATTTCTGTATGAAAAATATGGTAATATGGAAAAATCTGTGTCAATCTGGATAAATCTGTGCATGTGGCAACCTTGTGATACATCCTGTTAAAGATACTCATAGAAGTTTGGTTTTATTTACTGGTAATGTTTTTTTTTTCACTACACAAACGTAAGTTATCAACCATTTCAGAAGAACTACTCTTATAGGCTATGACGAAAATAAGATCAATTTCAAAGTCCATCAGAAAAATTGGTGAAAATCAAGTAATTAATAATTTATGTGACCCCTTTTTGCCATGTTGATCTCCTGCAGTCATTTTGGCATGCTTTCCACCAGGTTTATGAGGTAGCAGGGATCCAGTTCGTTCCAAGCCTCCTCCAACGCCGCATGATACGTTTGTTTTTTTCTGTTTACGTTTTTTTTCACCTTATTATCAAGAATCGCCCAAAAATTCTTGGTTGGATTCAAGTCAGGGATCTGAGGCGGCCATTCTAAGGTTTTGATGTTACAGGATCGGAAAAAGACGAGCGTTGTCTTGACCGTATGCTTGAGATCATTATCTTGCTGAAAGGTTCATTTGCTTTCCAGCCTCATTTTCAGCAATGACTCCTCCAGATTTTCAAAAAGAATATCAATAACAGCCATCTGCTGACCCCGATGATTAGGGCCAGATTACTCACTCCAAACCACGAAAAGCAGCTCCACACCAGAGATGTCTATCATGCAGTCATTCATCACTTCTGCGCCATACTCTTTGCCGCCGTTTCTTATTGAACAGCTCGAACTTGGATTCGTTCTACCACACAACACGTTTCCTTCTAATACAGCTTTGATGAATACTGGAGGCAAATTTAAGCCACTGGACGCAACTGCCCTGAAAACCATGACTCCGGCCGGATGTTTGGTTGTAAAATTGAATTTCACATTCTCTGGAACATCCTCAATCTTCTTCGGCGAAATAAACCTGTCTGTACGTGTGTTGGATACAAGATCGATGGTGAACATTTTCTCATCGGAGAATACGATGATGGTGTGCTTCATTTTTATACCATACTAAAAAAAAAAAAAAAAACTTTACACGAAGCTGCTCACCAAATCCAGTTGCATCGTGATGGATAACGAAACATACGTTAAGGCCGACTTCCGTCAACTTCCTGGGCAAGAATATTTCGTTGCCAAGTCGAAGTTCGATGTTCCGGAGGATGTTCGAAAGAAGAAACTATCGAAATTTGCAAAGAAGTTTCTAATCTGGCAGGCGATTTGCGGATGTGGTGAAATAAGTGCTCCTTTCATCACTTCCGGAACAATAAACGGTGCGATTTACACGGAAGAGTGCCTTAAGAAGCGTCTCTTGCCATTCATTAAGAAGCACAAAGGATCAACTCTGTTTTGGCCTGATCTAGCATCCTGCCACTACGCTCGAAACGTATTGGAGTGGTACCGTGCCAACGGAGTCAATTTTGTGCCAAAGGATATGAACCCACCAAATTCACCGGAACTTCGTCCAATTGAAAAATTCTGGGCAATTGTGAAAACGGAACTTCGCAAACATCCCAAAACTATAAAAACAGAGCTAGAATTGAAGAAAATTTGGGTAAAAACAACAAAACACTGGGAAAATCGGTTGTACAAAATTTGATGGGTGGAGTGAAAAGGAAGGTGCGAGCATTCAGGATGGGAGACGAAATTGAATAAAACAAATGTTGTAAATCAAAACTCATTAGTAGTTCTTCATTTCCTGAAAATTTCAAGAAAATCCGATAATCAGTTTAATTTTGATGAGTATATATGTGTGTGCCATTTTTATCGAATACACCCTTTATTTGTTTTCTAGTTCGCTACACAGTAGGCCTGCCCGTATTAGTATTTGTTTCTTTTTCATGATATTCAGAAAATATTATAATTGACAAGAAAAATTAAGCATTTCCGTAGTCCTCCAGGCTATTTTTTTCTTCAATATTTGGCAGTTACGTGTAGACTATTTCACCAGAAATTACAATCAGAAGAACTCAAATAATATAATTGGTTCGTATTATCCAGATGGTTTCTCAAAGCAACAAATTTATTTAAAATAAAATCAGTGTGTAATGTAATATACGATTTAAGAACACTGGCTAAACAGCAGCGATACTATCAAGACAATTTTAAGAAAGCATCAGTTTGTGGAGTCAAGTCCAAGTTTTTAAGTTTTTAGTCTTGTTCTGCATAAACCACTAACAACCTATGGTATTTGTTAAATTCTTGTTTCATTTGTGTCAGTTCATTTACACGCCAAATGACGTTGGCGAACCAAAGAGACTGTACTCAGCTAAAAATTATTGCCATAGTCCTCGTTTGTGGAAAGCCATCTCCATCGTGAATGGGATGAATCCCAGATGCGAAGGGGGAATGAATTCTCAAAAGTGGCGCATGTGCACCGAGAGCTGCGATGTTTTCTTGCCTTCAAGTGAATTTTCCCATCCACCGGGCGGAAAAACGTTTCCATGTTTCATTTCACTCTCGCAGCATTCGTACAGAGATGTGGGCCAGTGGGTCGAATGGTTGCACTTGAAGTTTGATTTATGGAACCATGCAGTAGGCCACCCGTGAAGAGCTGATTCCACACTGCCACCGTCTTCGTGGATCTGAACTTTGACCACGTCCTGCCTGCGTCTTTTTTTTTTTACTGTTATTATTTATCGGGTGCCCTGCTGCATGTTGGTTCGCACATAGCTGTAACTGGAACGATGTTTGTGCAGTTTACGAGCCGAAATAATGATCTCTTTTGGAGTACGATTACGAGAGCTGACTGTTTTTTAGTGGTTTGCGAATGCGATTACGCGCTGGAAATGTGAAGAAAAAAATGTCCCGGAATGGAGAAACCTTGGGGTGAGAACCGGGCTTCTGGCTGGGGATTTTAATTTGAGGTTTGATGTTTGGGTTGGGTTAATGGCTTGCATTAACGGTAAAAGATGATTCGTTGATTAATGCCAATTAGCTAAAAGACCACATTAGCCTCCAAACAGAATGTAAGCTTGCAGTTGTGAGTACCCGGACTGATAAAAGATTAGAAGGAATTCTTCATCTCCATTTATTTTGGATAAGATTTGAGTATTCTTCTCAGCAGCGTTTGCCACTTCAACTTTAATCGGATGATTTTAAAAGTTATTCCACATGAAATTCAAACGGGCCGACTACTTTGTCTATTATTCTCATTCACTCAAAACCAGCAATTATCCTACCATTATCCTACTCCATAAATTCCATCATCCCAATCTCGTAAATCATCCACGCATGCATTCAGTCCAAGGCCATCCGAGCTGGCCTCCTCCAGACGTTACAAACTAGGTATTTACCATTTAGCTAACATGCTGCTGGAAAGTTTCTCTTGAAAAGAAAAGTACCTATTTATCTTGTACCAGCAGCAGCTGCAGCAGCAGCATTACACGGCACAGCCCCGAGAGTTCCTCATGAAGGGCCCTCCTCCTTTGTGCCTGGGGAAAGTAGGATGCAGTATGATTTTTCCACCACTTCTAGGGTGACTGATCCTGTTGTCATCTAATTTTCACATGAAATGTCGAAGTCTGCCGAAGTGCATTCACCCCTGGATGTGTAATGCATATTCAGACGGAATGCGGAATCCGTAAGCTTCAAACGAGCCAAAAGTGGTGAAACTTTTCCATTGGCTTTAGGAATGAAAAAAAATGAAACTACAAGTTGCTACACTTCGCTTGAGGAGAGAGTCGACTCGTGTAAACAGACAAACTGTGAGGAAAAAAAACCAACCTGAAGTAATGGGCGAGAGGAACCGGAAAGGAAGCATGTTTAAGCACCGAGGTTTTTTTTTGCACTGGTTGGAATCCAGCTGCTAGAGCGGAACGACGAGCGTTGAGAGGCGATACTCTCTAAGCTTCAAGATCCTGTTGGGCGGTGAACAAGTTGTCTTCACCGGCGCGCATCGGATCGGAAGTTTGGCACAAAGTAGCGTTGATGCAGTCCCGGTACAGTTCCCACACAACGGTAAGGAAAAAGTCTTATTTTAAAGAGAACGTGAAAGTTTTTTGATAAATTTACCAAGGTTGTCTTAACGGTATTTGGTTATGTAATCGAGATGAAGTTTGGCTACTCCGTACGATAACATAAAGCGGTATGGTACCAAAAGTTTCTTGGTGTGGTTTCTTCGGAAACTCAAGCATGTTAACGAAACATAGAGCGATTTTCAATGCCAACGTCTTGGGGGTGTAGCTACTACATTAATTATATTTGATTAAGTATTTCTTATTCTGGGGAGATGGATGAATTGTATTATAAATATACTGAATCAAATGAATTGAGACAATCGATTAAAATTTCGTGTCGTTCTATTTCTTTTGGATCGAGGAATGTATTCGTATAGATATTTTGACAACTGGTAACGCTTATGATGCGCTTACACACACACGCATATGACTATCGGTCTGAACCAGGAATGCCAGATATTTTTTTCAAATGTCTGTGATAAAAATTTGAAATGTCTGGGAATGTAATTTTTTTAGAAAATTAGACTTCTTTCAACGAAAAGACGAAATAAGAGAGCGAGTTATGTCATTATCGCTGTTTGTGTGATTATGTATACATGTCTGCATCTATTTCTTGGATTTTATGCAACCTTACACTATTGTTTCATATTTTTAAAGTGACACTGAAGCTTGAAGCATTCGCATAAATTACACAACTTTTCATAGTTTTTTTCCCCTGCAACGTTTTTTCCAGTTTTGTATTTCAAAATCAAAATTTAGTTTGCATTTGTAAAATTCAACATAATTTTTCTTATTGAACAATAACCAATGATGGTGTGTACCATATTTTAAAATGGTGTCATCATCACTCATGATCATCAATATCATTATGGTCATATGAATGATTTTTGTATAGCCTGCTTCTTCGGTTAGTCAGTGATTAGCTCTTAAATTTCAGGGAAACTCTCTCCTGATCTTCTGCTCTTTGCTTTATTCTGGGAAGTTTCCTGAAGTGAACTTCATGCAAAATTCCTTATGAACTTCTTGGCAGTCACTCCTTATTTTCTTCGAAATTCACATTTCAGAACCCAACCTTACCTTCCAGAAACATTTTGTAATTTTTTTCCTGAATAAAGTTACTTTCTAAACTTTTGACAAATCCCATCCTGAACTACGAGGAAAGTTTCTGCAAAACTTTGAGAAAGTACTCTTTACAATTTCTTGGAAAATCTTCTTAAGTTGCTAGAAGTTTTTTCCTGAACTTCTGAGAAGTTCTTTTCTGAACTGCCGAAATAATCTCTTCTGAACTTCATAGAGTATTGTCCTGAACTTCGGGAAGTTAGTTCCTGAATTTTTGAGAAATTCCTGCTTGAACTACTAGAAAGATCCCCCTATACTTCTGGAAAGTTTCTTCCTGATTTTATCAAAAGAAACTACCATAACTTTTGAGATTTTGTGAACTTCGAGCAGTTCTCATTCTGAAATGCTGGAATTGATTCGGAACTTTAGGGAAGCTCTCTAGCACTTTTGGGTAGTTCCAACTGAACTTTTGATCTCTTCGCAACTTCTGAGAAGTCCTCTTGTGAACTTCTGAGGAGTTCTTTACTGATTTTTTTAATAATTCCTTCTTGACTCTACAGGTAGTGCCCTCTCTGGTAGGTTTCTTCATGAAATTCGGGGAAGTTTTTTCCTGAGCTTATTCTTTACAAACTTCTGATTGATCCCATCCGGCACAGCGAGAAAAATTTTATTCCAAAATTTTTAGGAAAATTACCTTAAACTTGTTTTTGAAGTTTCTTCCTGGACTTCTGAGAAGTCCTCTTCTGAACTTTTGGGAAGTTCTCTCCAGAACTTTGGGGTCTGGAACTATTGGGAAATTCATGCTCAAATTAGAAGGAAGTACCCCCAATGCTCCTGGAAAGTTTCATTCTTTTCTCCCTAAAGAATTTTGAGAAATCCTTATTCTGAAATGCAGAATGTTCTCCTCTGAGCTTTGGAAAAGCTGCCAAGCACTTCTAGGAAGTTCCAACTAACATTTCGAGAAGATTCTTCCGAAATATCTGGGAAGTTATTTCTTGAACTTGAGAGAACTCGAACTTGAGTTCTTTCCTCAACTTCTATGACGCATCGTCCTGATGATTTTTTTCCAGATTTTTTTAGAAATTATAGGTAGTGCCCTTCTTGGTTAGCTCCCGTCTGAAATTTGAGGAAGTTTTTTTTTTAAACTTCTGGGAAGTTCAATCTTAATTTTCTGGGAAAAACTCCAAAACCTCTGAAAAATTCCAAACTTTAGAGAAATCCCCTCCCGTCCACTTCTTCCTGAAGCTCTGATAAGTTCTCTCCTGATTCTTGGGGAGGTTCTGTCTTGAAATTCCGGTGAGTATGATCTTGAACTTCGGTAATGAATTTTTGAAGGTTCTTCTGGCATGAACTGCTTGCTCCCAATACTTCTGAGAATTTTCTACCTGACCTTAGGAGATTTTTTTTTCGAGGGAGTCTCTAAGTTTCTCAAATATGATTTGTATTGTTGTGAACCTTGATTTTCGTTGTGACTTAATAGCAAAGGACCAATATTACCAACGCTTTGACAATAATTTTTCGCATGGGTTTGAACACGTGTGGGACTACCATTAGTAGGGACTCCGTGTTACCCTCGGAAAGGGCGTATTCAATACTTATCTCCGGGCCCATTGTGTCTCCAAGTGGCCCACCGCTTTCGTTTCTTCAAGAATTATTTTACGACATTTTGAAACATTTCAACTAAGCTTCTTACCGTATCTTTTATACTGCGTTTAAATACTATACTGCGTACTGCGTACGTTTTAAATCCGAACTTCGTAGAATACCTTTATTTAAATTTAAAAAATATTTCAAATATCTGTAAAAGTCTGCAACATATATAAAATGTCTGCTAAATGTCTACATCGTTAAAAAAGTCTGCAATAAAAATGAAAAGTCTGCAAGTTTACAGATATGTCTGTGAATATGGCATCCCTGGTCTGAACCTTCACTGACATGATGAAGTTTTCATAAGCAGATAATTTCTCATCTCCAATGCGAAGCGCTAGGAGTGGACAGTAACTTTATTGCTAGAACGCATAGACATGAAGAGAAAGTGTATTGATAGGTCCGTATAGGGCAACGGCAGGCTTTGAAATTGAAAGATACAAGATTGAAAACGAGCGGAGGGCATTTGAACGGTAGTATCCGATCAGGCACACAACCCTTTGTCATACTACCCCATGCAGGATAGGCAAGGGGGGCTTCACTGATAGGCAAAATAAAGTGCCCTCCTCATAATTTTTTGAATTTCTCTCCTTTATTTGGTTCAAATTCTGGTAAACACACTGTGGTTATTTTTTTCTAATACCTACCTTAATATCTATGTTCTTTTCAAATTTCACTTATGGATTCAAAATAAAAAAAAGAGCTCGAATTAAAGAACTAAAAAATCAATTTGTATTGAAAAAGCAGTTTAAAAAAATTAGGCGGCTGTGTAGCTTAGTGGTTATCCGTTCTGCTTACTGATTAGATTTTCGGGAGTTCAATCCCAGGCCCGTCCCCTTCCTTGCTATTTGTCACTTGCCTTTTTCTATCACCAGATTTAAAAATAAAAAGCAGTCTACTGCGCTTTCTTTCATTGATCGCATCACTTATCACAGTGCATCCATGATCTAAAAATAACCTGCCTCACTAACATCCGATTTTTGATGGTTAACAACCGTAACCTCAGTCTTATGGTGGGCTTGCTCCAGTTTTCTGGAACTCATCCATCTCTCCACAATGCCAAAGGAGTGTGAGACCGTTAACTCCGTCTCTTCAATGGATTCGACGCTTACCTCTAGGGTGATGTCGTCTGCGAACCCGACGATCTTCACCCCGTTCGGAAATTCAAACTGTAGTACCTCATCGTACATCATGTTCCATACCACCGGACCCAGGATCGAACCTTGTGGTACTCCTGCGGTGATCTGGACACGTTTCTGGTCTGCCTCTGCCTTCCAAGAATCTTGTACAGGTACCCAAGAACCTGAAGGCGTAGGAGCTAGTCGGCGATAGCCACCCAACTCACGTCAAGAGTGATCACTGCACAGTATCGTACTCCTCGCCTCTTGTGCTGGATTGTCACCTCATTCGTGCAGGGCTGGATGGCAACCACCGTCGACTTCCCTTTACGGAAGCCAAACTGATTATTAGACAGACCGCCTATACCCTCCGTGTCTGTTGTCAGTCTGTTGAGGATTACCCGAGCACCTTACCCGCTGTATCCAACAGGGCAGACGCCCTCGTCCAGACACTTTTGCATCACCACCCTGAACATTTCGGGATCCAGCAAGATAGCCGTCTTGAAGGCCAGGTTCGGAATACCATCCGGTCTCGGCGCTTTGTTCACCTTTAGCGGCTTTGCTATCGCAATGAGTTCCTCATTTATCACCGTCGCCTCGTCACCGGCTTCCGTTGTGCCGTTGTCAATGCCCACGTGGTCACGGGTGTTCGACTGAGCCGTCCACCCTTCCGTCGCTATGCCAGCGTTAAAGTCTGGGATACTGGAACGCTGGTCATGGGACAAATCTACGGTGGCGGGGCGCCGTGGACTCGGGTGGTGGCTCGGAAGGAGTCCCCCAACGATCACCTGCAACAGCTCTGGTGAACGCTCGCCCATCCTCTGGTTGTGGTCACTACTAGCCGTTAGGCGTCACCCCATGGATTCGTATTGGTCTTCTGACACAGATCCTCGAAGCAGGCTCGCTTGCTGGCCTTTATCTCCTTCTTTAGTGCGGCCTTCGCGGCGACTAGCACCCCTCTACGCTCGATTCTCTCGGCGTCTGACCGCGCTCTCTGCACCCTCCGTCTTGCGTGGAGGCATGTTCTTCGCAGGTCGGCAATCGACTCCGTCCACCAATACACCGGCGATCTTCCATTCATCGGTTTGAATTCCCTCGGCATGGTCGCATCGCATGTAAGTGTCATAACGAGTCGTTCGCCGCAAGGTTCCTGGGTTTCGCGTAAATTCCGTTCCCTCTCAAGCGCCTCTTTCAAAGTCTCTACATAAAAGTACGACGTCCTCCATCTGCGAGCGAATGGAGTGGATGCTCCTCCTTCTACACGCTGCTTTGTATTGTGGACGATACAATATCAAACCGCCAAGTGGTCGCTATGGGTGTAGCCATCATTCATCCTCCAAGTGCTTACCAGCACAGGACTGCTAAATGTTATATCGATGATCGATTCTGCTCCATTTCTATGGAAGATATTCTTGGTACCCGCGTTGGCTAGGTCCACATTGAGCCTAGCCAAGGCCTCCCAAAGAATCTGGCCCCTTGGGTTGGTAAGGTGGCTCCCCCACTCGAGCGCCCAAGCTTTGAAGTCCCCCGGTATTAACAACGGGTTCAGGCCAGTTAGCTCCGTTGTCATCCGATCGAGCATATTGGAAAACTGTTCGAACTTCCATCTTGGCGGTGCGTAACCGCTGCAGAAGAACACTCCATTCACTTTTACAACCGCGAAGCCTTCGTTTGTGGTAGACACAACCTCCTGAACCGGGCGGAAAACGGCTTGATCTGGTGCATTTGTAGGCGTGATCGCGTTTGATTCAGTTGAAAAAATCGAGAACGTGATGTGCAGGGGGGGGGGTCTGTTGGGAAAACTCTACAGAAACAAAAAACGTTTGGATCAAAGGTGGATCGCCCAGGCAGAGGCAGGAAGCGCAAAACGGATCAGGAAGGCAAACAAAGCCAAACGGCTCAGGTTTGCTATTGAGTATGCTTATTTTTGGAAAACGGTTCCCTGGAAAGACGAATAAAAAATCGAGCTTTTTAATCGAATGCAGCGGGTACGCGTGTGGTGCAGACCGGGTGAGGAGCTACATGAGCGCCACATCCAAGGTACGATGAAGCATGGACGAGGAAATTTTATTGTTTTTCGGGTGGCCTCGTAAAATCCGACGGGAAAATGACGGCAGATTCCTACATCAACATCCTGCGAGAAAATCTAGAGGTTTCGCTGCAGGGTAGTGGCCTGTGCAACTTGGGACTTATGGACTTAGTTTCCGAGTTCTCGGAACTTGGAGGTTGGTTTTTCAGAGGAAGTGAGTCTCTAGACCGAATCGAAATCGATTCGGGGAATTAGTGTTTGCCAGGCGACGCTACCCTGGATGTCCTTATCGCCTCGAGGTTGCGTACCTCTATAGGGCGTTAGTCATCGGTAGAAAACTCAGCCCCACGTGCGTCACACTCTCTACGTAACTGCCTGATTCGTGAGAAGGTCCACAGAGGAAAAGTCTACCGACGCTGCTGTAATCCACCCGACTCACGTGTTACAAATCGGAGTCCCTCCGTATGGTACCACCCCATTCACACCACTCCTCGAAGCAGTCAATCCTAGTAATCCCAAACGCAGAACTCGTCCGAGCCTGAAATCCATTGAGCGCTGAAATGCGTTGAAGCGTCAAAATCTCTTCCAGCTGCAACCTCCCAACGACCGCCGAAATCATCTCTAACACCGCAGACGCGGTACATGGTAAATAAATAAATATATAGATAAATGAATAAATTAAAAAATAAATAAATAAATAAATGAATAAATAAATAAATAAATAAATAAATAAATAAATAAATAAATAAATAAATAAATAAATAAATAAATAAATAAATAAATAAATAAATAAATAAATAAATAAATAAATAAATAAATAAATAAATAAATAAATAAATAAATAAATAAATGAATAAATAAATAAATAAATATATCATTAAATTGTTGAATGAATAAATAAATTAATAAATAAATAAATAAATAAATAAATAAATAAATAAATAAATAAATAGATAAATAAATAAATAAATAAATAAAATGGACATCTTCCGAGACACAAATTTAACCTTGCCAAACGCAAAGGTACTCCAGGTAGAATGATTTTTTTCCATGCTGACAAGTTTGATCGAAACCTGATTATATAGCTAGGAATCTCCAGTCCAGGAAAGAAAACGAAGGTCAAGGAAAGAAAACGAATAGTCGCTCCATGAATGGCCGAGAATACAAGGAGAAGTTTCTTCAGGGGCGAATTTTGCAATTCACTCAATTGCATGACGGTTCAGTGATATACTGGCCGGACTTAGCCTGTTGCCATTGGGTGTAAGCTAAATTATATTGATGATACACAGAAATAAAAGCGTTCACGAAAATGAAAAGGATTTTTTTTCGTGTATTGAAAATCTCTCAAACCACCAAATTGTGAACGTTTTTATCCCATCGAAACATATTGGGCAATTATCAAAAAAAAAACTGAGGAAATGTGTCAAAATAAAATAAAAATAGAACTTATCTAAATCCTATTTGCAGAAGTGGTGGAAGTAGATGGCAGACGAAGTTGACAGCTCTGCTGTGCCAAAAACAATGGGTGATCTTAAGCGAAAAGTCCGAAAATTCATCCTTCGTAGTATTAGTATTCACCATGATGAATAATTTTTCATTGCTTTTTCCTTTAATGCTCAATAAATTTCTAGCAGAATGAAACCTTAAAACCTTTTAATGAAAATTTTTGGCGAAGAAAAGTCTCATTTTGTCATTTTTGGCGGTGATCAAGCTATAGCTTTTTCAAACTTTAATTTTCATTTACAGTGTGTCTCACAATAGGTTTCAGTCTTGGTTTATTTCAGCTGGGTTATTTTAACAGCGGAATTGATTATAACCGTTTTGAGTGTATTGTTTTGACAGCTTATCACTGAAGATAAATAAGCGATTCGGTTTGTTAATATTTACCAGCTACCATCGAAGCCATACGGGAGCAAGTTTTCAAAATTACATTTGCAAAAGCTTATACCGTATCAAATATTCAATAGCCTTGAGCAGTTCAGAGTGAGTAAACATTTTGTTTTTCATGCCTTGAAACGGTACAAAAAACTGGAAATGTCCATATTCAACACAAAGGAGGTGCCAGATGAACTGCCAGAACGAATAAGACGTAATCCGGTCGTATCTGGCCGTAAATTGAGCAAAAAATTTTAAATGTCCCCTGCTTTAATGAACAGGCTCCCCAGACACAATCTGGAATGCAAGCTGTACAAAAAGAAACAACGGGTTCACGGGTTGACGGAGCGTAAAAAAAAGCCAGGGTCCAAAGAAGCAGTAATATTTTGGTTCGGTACGGTGACTGCGACATTTTATTTTCGGATGAAAAGCTCTTCCTCCTTCAAAACATTCATAATCAACCAAATGATCGTGTGTATGGCAAAAGTCTTGTCAGTATTCCAGGAGGTAAATCAGCTTTAGAACGCTATGAGAATGTATCGATAATCATGGTATGGGGCGCCGTTCCACAAAGAGGAGAACTTTCCCTTCTTTTCATAGAACCTAACCTTAAAATCAACAATGAATATAACATCTAGAAGGGTTTGAAGAACCATCTGCTTCCTCATGCTGAAACGCTGTATGGGAATGACTAAAATATTTACCTGCACTTAGTAATTCAGAAAAAGCACCAAAAAATGAAAAAAAGCCACTAAATTATTAAGGCCTGTGCCAACAAATAGTAGTGATCAGCATTGAAAAATTAGGAATGAGCAATAAAAGATGAGAAAAGATCTTCGGATGATCTAATCGTGACCGGTAAATCTATCAAATAAAGCAACAGCTATTAGTATATGTGCAATTAAATATGGCAGTATTTGCCAAATTATGTAATTTGAGCACTAAACTATTCGCATATGTCTTTTAATTTTGTTGGATTTTCCCATAAAAAACAGTAAAATGAGCAATGGATATTTATTTATCCATTGCTCATTTTACTGTCTTTATGGGAAAATCAACAAAATTAAAAGACATATGCGAATAGTTTAGTGCTCAAATTACATAATTTGGCGGAATAATGCCATATTTAATTGCGCATATACTAATAGCTGTTGCTTTATTTGACAGATTTACCGGTCACAATTAGATTATCCGAAGACTTTTTCTCATCTTTTATTGCTCATTCCTAATTTTTAATGCTGATCACATTATTTGTTGGCACAGGCCTTAATAATTTAATGGCACTTTTTTCATTTTTTATTGCTCAAATCTCTCTTTTAATTGATGATTAATTATGCTGCCGTATGGGAATCAACCATATTGTTTCCAACAGGACTCAGCTCCGGCTCACAAGGCAAAGAAGACACAAGCACCGTGCGCGGAAAATTAGCCCGATTTTATCACAAGCGAAGAATGGCCTGCATCTTCTCCGGATCTCAACCCACTTGACTACTTTGATTAGGGTTATATGCTTCAAAATATACGAAAGGGCTTACTTTAAATCGAGTCAAGAAACATTTGGCTGATATTTCGGGCCACTTCATCAGGAAATCGTGCGTGCCAGCTGTGATGGGTTTACAAAGCGTTTGCGCAAGGTTATCAAAGAAAAGGGCGAGAGATTCGAATTGAATTAATATGGTTGTTCGGGAGTAACATAACCCTACCCTCGCTACGCCACTGCCAAACGAGAGGACGTTAACTCGAACGATCGTTCCTACCAAATCCTACCGATAGCAACAGCGATCACAGGCGATCGTTATCGGTGACGTCACCCGAGCAAAGGATTATACCAAATTGATAACAAGTTCTAAAACCAGGTTATCATTTTTTTTATCACTGAGTATGTTATCATTGAGTCTGAATAAACAGCCAAAATAATTATAATAATAGTTGATAACAACCAAATTTATTGAAATAGTTTCAAATTATGTTATCAATTTGAAATCAAATTCTCATGCTAATAACTGAAAAAAATATTTTGATAAAAAACTAAATTTCTTGTTCAAATATGCTGGACGTATTTCCAAACCCAACCAAGGGTGCTATCGGTAGACCGCATACAGTATCCCTTCCTACTAGCAGTATAATAAATTACCCCCTAATCGGTGTTGGTTAGAATCCGGTAACCCATGTATCTTTCAAATAAAAAATAAATGCTATGATTTGGTTGATTTGTTTGTGCTATAATCCCATTTTGTTTTAGTGACACCTATTGTGAGACACCCTGTAGACTAGTTATTGCACAACTTTGTTAAATGAACTAACTTACTTTTATAAAAAAAAATCAGACATGGATTTAAATTCAACAAGTTTTTCATCCTCTATTGCTTTAAAATCAAAGTGGTAATAGTGCGACGGATACATGACTTATTCTAGTTCAAAAGCAAATGACTTTTCATGATGCTTCCAAAATTTGAACCCCCATTAATGCCAAAGGATCCATTTTTTTTTTTCAATAAGTACGATTTCACGTGGTCTTCATCAGAACAACAAGCAGATTTGACTATTTCACCAGTAAAGAATGGTGTTTTCATGGGGAGCAAGCTCAGCGAATCTTTCAGTTCGCTTCTGTATTGAGTTAACTCAAATTATAATATTTCGTCTACTATATCACAAAACATTGCGTAACCATTCGCGGATTGTGGTAATGGAATCATTGGGTGTACAAAACAGATGAAATTGGAAATCAATAAAAGCCACCAGAAAGCGCGGAATGCTTTGAGTGTCTCTTATTATTTCATCAAATTCTTCTATCGTAATTTTTTGGTGGTTTAGAGTAGATTACTCCTTAGAACGTTCAACTTGCTTAATGCAGGTAAAAGTTCCAAAAGTAAACTGATTTATTGAATTTTGTTGTACAAATTGAAATTGTTTTTCCAATAAAAAAAACATTATCAAACTTTGTAAGTGGCCCCAACAGCATTCTTGAGAAACAGGGTTGTTCAGGTTACAGCAATAAAAAGCTAATAGTTGGACCATTAGCTGAAATATCCCCGGAGCCATAGAGGCCACCCCATTCTACACAACAATAATACCGCAGGACCCATTAATGCTGGCTTATTTTAAAGCTCCCGAGTCCCCCGTGTGGTCCATTCTGGTACTCAATTACCGGTCATCCCACTAGCATAGTGTGCAATCCACCTAAGGATCGTAAACTGACAACAAAGGGAATCAGGCGACCCAGTATAGGTTAACCGCCCATACAGCGTGCGTGTCATACGACGTTGACAGTGCCACTCTGTCGAACACATTGTAATAGCTGGTCACTGCTTAGAACGTTCCGCATCCTACACACTCTGGTAGTCCGTAAGTCGAAAAATACAAAGTAGCCGACCCTGAACGATAACCGTGTCAAGCTCGCGCTATCGCAAGAATCGTAAAAGAGGTTATAGGTAGGTTCAGTAGTATAAACGGCCTTTAGTAGCAACGAGAATCGAACTAACATACTATCCCTTCCCTACTTAATTTACAATAACGTGGCCAGCTCCGTTAGGATCGCAGCAAGCTCTGCTCATGAACGGTTATATTTTCGAGAATTGTCATGTATTTTCTGCAATATTTTTCCGCGGTTGTGGTGTTTAAGTTCAAAAACATTTAGTGATGCCACAGCTTTAAACATTACATAATTCAAAAGGCCTGAAAAGAAACAAAAACAGAAACATGGCAGAGTGTTTAGAGTAGCAGTCAGGAAAGCTATTCGGGGATGTTTTTCATTGAAAGTGGTGTCAGTTCGCGAGAAAACAATCGAAACTCGTCAGAACCGCTGGTAGCCGCCGCGTGTGGTACTTTTTCCAGTGCGCAGGACCACTGGATCGGGACCAATGGGATTACACAAAGTGCCGGAAATCTGAAATTCCAGAAGGTCTATAGCGCAATTCTAGAGCTGTGTTAAGGGAAAGCCCGCTGCAATGGCAGCCGGGGCACCGCGCTTGTGTGTTTGAAACTAGACCTAGAGGAGTTAAGTTATGATTACGGGGTTGTAGGACGGACCAAGTCCTGTTGCAGTGGCAGACTTGGTCCGTCCTACAACCTACCCCGCAGTGGAATGTTAGGCAAAAATTGACGTCCATGGTTCGAGTACCACTGTACACATGCCCTTTTCGCTCAATTTTCCTAAATAAAAAACATCTGTTTTAAATATTTCCAGCCTGCCGCACACTGGCGGAACTTTCAACACTTTCTCTTCACATCTTTCATTCTAGCCAAAAACATTAATGTTCACTCTTGGTTCCTCATGGTGATGAGCGAACATCTCTGATTTACTCTCAGTTTGCCAGTCTGTAAAGATACCATTCGGAAGGCTTTGCAGACCAGTTCGTTCATTACTCGGTCAAAAGTGAACAAGGCATCAAATCTGACCCCTGTGCACAAACAGAAATAAAGTGATTTCGCCAGACTCAACATGAAACGCCAGTGGGACACGGTAAAATCTTTGTTAATTGCATGTTTTCTAAACTGATAGATTGATCAACTTTTTAGTACTTAAATGATCGAGTTGTACTTTAGGTGATCTATTCCGATAAAAAAAAATTCAATCTAGATGGTCCCGATGGATTTGCTGGCTATTAGCGAGATTTACGGAAGGAACGAGATTACTTCTCCAGACGTTTTGAGGAATTTTGGAGGAGGATCTCTAATGGTTTGGCTTGGATTTTGTGCTACAGGATTCACATCCTGTAAGATGAACTCAACGACTGAATTGAGGTTCCTAACAACTGCTTAGTTCCATTTAAAGCAAAGTATCGTCACAAAATATCATGTGTCAACTAGATGGTGTCAACTGGTGTGAATGCTGGCATTACCAGATCGGCTACAAAATCCTGGTTTAAAGACCAAAACTTTAGTTCCTGTAGTGGCCAACCCGTAATCCGGATCTAAATCCATTTAAAACATCTGGTAAATCATTGCTTTACGGATCTATGCCAACAAAAATCAATACAACAGTATTGCTGAGCTTAAAGTGGCAGTTTCAGAAGCGTGTGAAGATTTTGAAATGGAAATTTTAAAGAACTTGGTTGGAAATACGACCAAAAGGTTTTCCCGGTAATCGAGCGTGCTGAAGGACCAACTGATTATTAAAATGCAGACAGTATTCAGAATAATTAATAGGCAATACAATTTGAATCAACCCCTTCAGGTTTATAATTTTTCAAGCGTTATTATACAAGCAATTTGGTGTGTTCTGATGAAATTGGTGCTCAATAACATAGAAATGTTTGAAAAGAGTAGGATATATTTTTTGAGATGTGCTACGTCGTCCAAACTGTCCTGATATATATTCGAACATATTCAATAAATGGCCTGGAAGACCTATAGACATTATGAGATGATCTTGGAATATTCATGCCAAACAAACTATTTTGACTTAGTATAGCCCATAAAGCTACTGTTATAATTGTAGACCTTATGTTTTGAATTTAAGGTCGTTCTAACAAGATTATAGATCTGTGAACGTTTTAGAATATTAATTGAATATGTTTAAATAGTTATCGTAGTTTTGTATAGCCCAAGAGGTAACGGTTACAACTGTATATCTTAAGTTCTGAATTCAAGTCACTTGAACATCCCAAGACGTTTCTTATATCTGTTTGACTTCCAGAAGACTCACTGAAATTGGTAAAATACATTTTGTTACTTAATTTGATCCAGAAACCTACAGCTACAACTGTAGATGTTAAGTTTTGAATTCCAGGATAGTTTGCATAACCAAGAGGATTATCTTATTTTGTCTGTTGGTCTTCCAAGATATTCAATGAATATTTTCAAATAAACAGCGTAGCTTTGCATAACCCAGAAATCTTTTGTTGCAACTGTAGATCCTATGTTCTGATCCCAAGGATAGTTTGGATGACCCAGAACGTGTTATATTGCTTTATAATGTATGTTGACTTTTACGGATATTAATTGAATATGTTGTATATTCATTGTATCTTTGTATTGCCTGAAAAATACTGATAAAACTGTAAATCTTAAGTCCTGAAAGCCAGGACAATTTGGATGACCTAGAGGATCAGAAAATGATTACATATAGTATACATATAGTCACATATATGAATACATATAGTCACCATATATAGCCCAAGAACCTACTGTAACAACTGTAGATCTTATGTTCTAAACTCAAGGACGGTTTGGATGACCCCGATCATTCCAGTTTATCTCGTAAGATTTGGTTACGTTCTAAAATATTCACTGCATATGGTTCAATACGTAACGTTACTTTGTATAGCCCAAAAAGCTATAGTTGCAACTCTAGATCTCATGTTCTAACCTCAAGGATAGTTTTGGTGACCTTGAACTTCACAAAACTATCAAATAATGATTGTTGACCGTTGCAAAAGGTTCATTCAATATGTTTAAAAACGTATCCTTAACTTATATAGCCATAAAAGCTACTGCTACAACTGAAGATGTGATATTTTGAACTCAATTGCATTTTGGATAACCTAGAACATCCCAGAAGGATACAAAAATATTTAACGCATATCACCGATAATTTAATCATATGTACGTAGGTATGATCATACGTGTACCATATTCTAAAATAACTCTTTATTCTTTTAATAAGACATTTAGTTTTTCTTCCTGAAGTTCCTAATATTCAGGATATTCTAAGTAGTCAATAAGGCCTTAAACTTGTATGTTTTTTTTCTATATTTTTCGTATAGAAGAATTGATGCTAACCAAATTTACCCTAGACAGAGTACACTTTTATTCATTCTGTAAGCAGGGCCAAATTTTTCATCAGAAATCATTTAGTTGGGGGCTGACAACATACAACAAATGCTCAATTAAATTCAAATTAAAACACTTTTGACGCTCAATACAAGCAAAATATTGCAATACGCGTTCTATAAATAAACAACTGGCAAGATATTACCTCAGCCACCAACTTCTTTTAACAACTGCTACCCAAATCCTCGGATTCCCACTGCAATGCATCGTTAATTTTTTAATCACTGATCAACCACTTCTCCGAAACAACGCCTCGACTGCAAAGAACAACTAAGTCCGATGTTATTCTTGTAGACCGTAAATTTCCGAAACTCTTCCTTGCATAAGATTTCCTAAAGCGTAAAAGTAATCCTCACTCTCGCTGGACCAACACCTACCAGGCGAACCCCCCAAAAAAGACCAAGAACAAGACGAAGATTATATCCTATAAATCAAAAGTTTTATTTATCTCTCAGGGCCGGCGCTGGATGAAAACTCCCGTTGATTCTCCCGGTGGTAAAATTAAACTAACTTTGCACCATTGTTCGCCTAATTAAAATATTTGCCTCTCGAGACACGGTCGGTAGGTACCCATCCGACGGCCGTTCTGCTGCGCTTACGGTAAAGCATTCGGTGGCCCCTCAACACCCGGAAGAGGGCGGAAAGTTGGATGCACGCGAAAAACTCTTCAACCCAAGGTAGAATCGTTCTTTTCATAATTTCTGCATAGCCACAATTTCAAAGAATTCCAATCTCGTGCGGAAGGGGGTTCCGTTCTGGTTAAAATCCGCGAATAAATCCAAATTAGTGATGGTTAGGAGTGCTTATTTTGCCGCGGCTGGTTTTTGGGCGTTGGAAAAAGCTGCAACCGAAAAGCACGACGACAAAGAGGCATGACAAAAGCAAACACCAAGCGGCAATTCGTAATATGTGAAATTGCAATTTTCCGCCTAATGAGAAAATTAGCGTTCTTCTACCAGCCACTGACGATGGTTTTGACTGCTGTACCTACTACTGCTACTGTACTAATACTATACTATGCTAGGGATTGGGTGTCGGTGGAACAGTTGTAAGGTGCCAATTAGGGTGTGTCAATATGTATGATGGTCCTCCTGACTGCTTTTTCAGTCGCCTCGAAGTCATTTGCAAATATGGATCCGATTTTCAAACCACAACCTCTAAGTGTCTCATTGAGAAAAGAGCGAACTGAAATAAATATGTATTCGTTGATTTGACCTACACTAATGTATATTCCCACATGGTGATGTGACACAGGTTTTATTTAGAGAGACGACGGAAGCAAATTCCAAGTGGCACGTCTTTTTGTGTAAGTACTCTTCCGGGTTCAAAGTAGGCAGGTTTTACTTGCAAGTCTGCCATGGAAGATTTGTACGAAGAAAGTTTTGCAATCTACTTCGCTGTGCCTGACCTTATACTGACGGTAATTAAAGAGCCATTTCGACTAACAGTACCAGCACTCGAGATTTGAAATGAGAAAAAATGAATAATTTGTGCTTCTTCTGGGTAAAATTTAAGGATTTAAAAATGATACTAGCAGAACCCGGTGCGAGCGTTGCTACGCTTGCTACTAAATGAATAAAAATGCACTTTTTTGCCCGCGCCGCCGGGCAATTTGAGTCACGCCGATAAAAATTGTCACCGTATATGCTTTAAGTTTAGTTAAGTTAAGTTCATTAGCCCTTCAGAAACCTGCTTTTATTACTGATGACAAATTATAACATCTCGATGAGATGTGCCATCCAAAGGGTTTCCGTGTGAAACACTGATCAGCTTTGTCGTTTCGTTCTAAAAACTTCAGTGTACATTTTCGTGTTTCGTCTTTTGGTAATTTCACGAGTGAACTTGACTTTAAAAATAATGAAATGTCCGCCTTAAATGTCGAGAAAATTTCCACCGCAAGTGTACATATTGATACCACAAATAATCGTAATCGAACCAGCGATGTGTGGAAAAAAATTGGTGCACTAAAACATGTCAAAAATGGTTTTACACATCATCTGCTTCCTGACAAAGTGTTTTGCAATGTATGTCTAATCGAAGCAAAACAAAAACTCAAAACTCCCTCGGGAACCTTATCCAAACATTTAGTTCTGTTGTAATTTCAAAGGGCTGAGATTGACGGAACTTCGACACGGAAAATAAAAAATCCAGCCACATTTAAAATGCACTGGGATTTAAATCCAGCGAAACATATTCTGAAGTATGAGCCTAACCAATAATTAAGAAATAAACTAAACATTGTAGTGAATACTGGTGAATAAAACACAACTATATATCTATGCTTAGGCGATATTATTAAATATGGTTGAGCAAAGGTAACCTTCAAACTTTCATATTTTCTTCATAATTAACGAATCGTTAAATATGTTTAATGTTATTTCATAATTTTGTCAAAAATAAAAGAAAATGTAATGTGCCGTTCAGTCTACGAGCTATATCACTTGATATAGACTAGCTTCATATCAATGTTCGTACATCTACTTTTCACTGGAAATAATGCATCTGACGGCTCATATCAAGATTCGCTATATCATGAGATAGCTAGTAGTCTGAACGCTCGTAGTCTTAAACAAATAGAGTTTATTTCCACAACATGATAGCATTTTGTTAGGCGTGAGAAAGTTCAAAAACCATCTTTAACGATCAGTGTAAATTAACAGTGATTGGACATACCAGATGTTTGCATTGAATAGTCAAGACTGTGTTAATAAGAGGTGTTTTTTAAATTTATTATATCGATAAAGATTTTTCATAAGGGACTGACAAACGTAAACAATGATTTCTTTCGTAAAATTCTCATCGCACAAAGGCTACCCATTAGGCCATCCCTTATTTTGAAAAAAAAATGCCAAGTTAAGAATTCCACCTCTTGAAATGTTTGTCTTGACTAGAAAACAAACAAATTTAAGTATGTTTGTTTTCTAGTCAAGACGAACATTTCAAGAGGTGGAATTCTTAACTTGACATTTTTGTTTTCAAAATAAGGGATGGCCTACTACCCATGTAAGCATTGACTATGAACATGACAAATCCCGAATCAAATAACTTGGCTAACCACACTGAAGTAACCGGTAAATCAGTGCATAGTGGACGCTGTTTTATACGTGATTGTAGTAATGTTGTAAAATATTGATATTCGCTCAATCTTTAAAATTTGGTTAAAAATTTAACTAATATTTGGATCTTTAAGCTCCTGAATATATGATTTTTATAGCAATTTGATTTTTTTTATTGTTAATTTATTTATAAGAAACCAAAAGTATCAAAACTTTTAGTTGCTTAAATTTTTCAATCATATATTGTTTTTAGATATTTATTTATTTTTATTCTCAGATTTAAAGAAAGGGGAAATGCCGGCTTTGGGGAGTTTTCTTCTATTATTATCAGTTTCTTTTTAATTTGGCCAGACAATACACAGAGTGTAAATAGAAGAATGTTGTGGCCGAGTTTAAACATCTCAGAATTTTTAGATATTCAGAGTTTTAGGTTTTTAGATTTCTAGTAGATTTTTAGGTATTCCGATTTTTAGATTTTTAGATTTTAGGATATTTATATTTTTAGATTTCTAGTGGATTTTTAGATATTTAGCATTCAATTTTTGAGATTTTTAGATTTTTAGATTTTACGGTATTTAGATTTTTGATTTTTAGATTTCTAGTAGATTTTTAGGTAAACAAAATTTTAGATTTTTGGATTGTGAGACTCCTAGTAGATTTTTAAATATTTAGATTCACGGCTTTATAGATTTTTAGATTTTAAGATTCTTAGATTTTCAGACCTTCGGATTTAAGATTTTTGTAATTTTTAAATTTTCAAGCATTCCTAGTAACTGTAAGCTTTTTAGATTTTTTAGATTTCTAACAGATTTTTAGATATATAGATTTTATGGATTTTTAGATTTTTAGATTTTTAGATTTTTTTAGATTTTCAGGGTTTAAAGATTTTAATTATTTTAGATTTTTAAATTTTTAGATTTTAAAAATTTTTAGATTTTAAGATGTTTAGATTTTTAGATTTTTAAGTCTTAAGATATTTAGATATTTAGATCTCTTAAGTTTTAGATTTTCAGATTTTTAGATGTTTAGATTTTCAGAGTTTTGTATTTTTAGATAATAAAAACTAATTTCTAAGCTCCAGGACAAAGAATTCCTACTGAGCCCTTGCGCCACGTCATGCCGGCCAGTTCAGTACAAGGTTGTCCCACTTAGGACCCGTGCATTGTCCACGTAGACTCGTTTTTAGACAATCTCAGACCTCCCCTCTCCTCCTCATGTAGACTTTTTCCTATTGTACAATTTTCTGAATTTTTGTACATGGAGCGTAGACTTCTTTGGTCAAACCCCCAGAATAGTTAGACATCAATATATAGAAAAAATTAAAGACAGTTAAATTTTACCGATTGGCCGACCTTTAGATCCATAGACCCACATTTGAACACTTTCCCATGTTTGCATAATAATGACAATTTTATTCTATTCGGTAATTACTTATATACACTTCTGAATTTATATTATATTTACGTTTCTTAAACTGGTTAACTTTATTAATACAGACAGAACCTGCCATAGCAGCAACTAAAAGTTCGAATTTCACTGGAGATGGAATTAGAAGTTCACTTTTTGTTGAAATATAGTTCCATGGAACTTTTTTGCTGTGTAAAACGACAATTTAAT